>BQNB010080946.1:0-29774 GCA_026074375.1 Tanacetum coccineum
CCATACAACAAATGATACAAAAACATGTTTTGAAAATCAACAACGGTTAGGATCCCGGTTAGAGTTTGCAGCCGGTAAGGGTTTCGATAACAAAGGTTGCTATAGGACGACAAGAGTCGTTGTCGGTGAGTGGGCTGCAGTGTTTGTGGCAAGGGTTTCGGCGTACACATGAATACATGACAAGGTTGTGAATAATAGGTTGTAACGGGTGCACTAGACACGGCAAGAATCTTTAAAAAAAGAAGAGGATACAGAACTCAGATTTAGGAGGATTTTTAGATAGCGTAATGTGGATGAAAAAAAAAGTACGATTTAATACCCCATCAAACATATTAAAATTAATATACATTTTCTTTTAAATAGAAAGGACACATGTCAACCTTTTATTGGTGCCTATTATTTATCACTTTAAAGTGTTTAACACATGAACATAAATACTATAGATATTTTATATAATATATATATATATATATATATATATATAAAAATATATATATATATATATATATATATATATATATATATATATATATAGTGAGACTTTTTTTTCAGAACCATTCTTAGTGCGAGAACTGACAGAACCAACCACCCAAAACTAGCATGCACTGCCTTCAATCCTTGTATTTTTTTTCACATACATATGTTTTTATAAAACATAGAGTTTCGTAAATAATTTGATAAGAAAATGGAAATGCAAAATTTTTCTTTGAAGGTCTAGAATACCTAAAATACCCTTAACTATATACAGAGTATTTATTTTTTTAGTTTTCTTTTTCTTTTGATTTTCTTTTAATGAGATTGATGTCACAGCAAAACCAATACACAAGGTGTTCGAACTTGTAGCACACTTGATATATAGTATAAAACTCATTTAGACCACAATGCCAAACACCACTTTTCTATAAAAAAAATTTGCCATTAAATAAATGTTTTATGATATAGAAAACATACAAAGTAGCAAATCATTAATTTTATTTATTATAAGTAAACAACTTTTTTACATACGTAAATGAACATATATAGAAATAGTTATGATGGCTTAAACGATAAATGTTACGAGGGGTAAAAAAACCGAAAAGCAAACCAAATGCATTAATCGATCTTGCGTTTAAACTCTTAATAAACCTTTATAGATGAGAACTCTTACAAACCATGTGTATAATATATTTATAAAAACCCATTTTATTGCTTTTATCTTAAGAATCCGTAAACCAAATTTATCCACTTAAATAAACCATAGATATGAGGTCCATAATCTATCACTTATTTATATATTAATATGTTTTTTAAGAGAAAATATTGGTTGTATAAAAGAACGTGAGTTTTAGACATCAACATTTCACAGAACCATTATGCAATCAACAATTAGATACAACCCGTGGGTATCGCACGGGTCTGTATGTTTTGTATATATATAAATCAAAGTTGAATCCGTTTAACTATGAAAAGTCAAACTGAATATTTATTTTGAGACAAAATAATTACTTAATAAGAATAACAAAGAAACTTTGGAATTCGGATCATCTCAACAATGTAAACTTAATTAGTTAATTAATGTGTAAAGAAATAACTAAAAAGTTAAATAGTATATCAATTTAAAAAAACATCTCAAAGACCACAATTGTGCACCAAGTATTATATTATTGAAAGAACTTATTTTGTTTTTTTATCGTCCATCATCATTTGTGGTAGCAATTTGACACGTTCGCTTATCCATTATAAATGTATGTATGACAAAATCACTTATCCAAATTTTTACAATTCGATCTACATCTCTTACTATCTATCAATACAATGGATTGATAAATCGTATTGGTTTTTAATACCAGTATTTAATCTAACTAAGTTTCATGTAAATCCATGCAGCTTAGGGTTAAGAAATCAGCGTAACCCGATCAAAATGCTGCAAGTTTCGTCGTTAGTCAGTTTGTGCATTAATTCAGTTAAAGATGCAATCCTTGATGGTATTTTTGTTACCAATATTTTTTGTTAATATAGTTTGTTACTTCATATGTTTGTGACCTTCCATCGGTTGTATGTGGACCAGAATCTTCCAAGGAACATTAAAACAGGTTTTTTGATCTCTCTCTTGCATTTGAAGTCGTCTCATTTGTAACACCCTCAAAATCTGGTAGCAGCGGAATGGTAACAATGGGGTGCCACGTCATAGTACAACAAACAAGATATAGGAAACGACCTCAAAAAGACGTTTTAAATAAGTAACATTCGATGCATTATAAAATATCAGAGTTTTCAATTAGGTCCCACATATTTAAAAAGTGTCATAAACCTTCAACATACATTTGTAACGCAAAAGCTTCACGATTTCAAAAGATGACATATGTTTTCAAAAGTTAAAGAGTGCATCGAATTTAAAGAAAACACAGAATCCATCTTCACGATATCCCCGCAACTCCCTTCTAGAAATCACACCTTAGGACCTGAAATTAAACATGCTAAAGGTCAACACAATGGTTGAGTGAATTCATAGGTTTATCAGTAAAAGAGTGGACCACAAGATTTAAGTAATGGTAGACTATGAAACAAATTCAGTAGTCCAAAACATGTATTATTGCACTAAGCTCATGACCCCGAAACCTTAACTGTCAGTGCCCCAAAATAAATATAGGGTGTCTGCCAAACAGCCTACAAGTTCCTCAAAATGTTAAATGCAGTGGGGATTGTCAGTCCTGATAGATCTATCCATAACACTTGCGCTCACTACATTAGCAATTAACGGTTCATGATTTGGTAGGGACTTAAATGGCAATGCGGTAACTTAGGCAATAATATTCAGGCAATAATCTGGATAGCATACAATTTAAAACACTTGTGTCCATAGTAAAACAAGCATGTAATTTCACCCCGTAGAGTTTGTAAAACAAGTAGATGAAAAAGGGGCTATGAACTCACCTCAAGTGAATGATTATCAAAGTAAAACAGAAATGCGACAACGATAGTAACCGAATGCAATATTTCCATATAGGTCGTATACGTACTAAGAACATTGATAACTAAATACCATATATAATTCTAATAGCACAATATAGATACATCACCATCTAATTGTATTTGTGAAATAACATTTATAAAGCAAAAACGTTTATAAATATCACTTTAGTAAGAACAGCGTAACTTTCCCGTTTTAAGCCCGTTTTGTACGTTCTTTACGTTCACGTTTTCGTATTAGAAAGATATATCAAAATATTACATTTTTGTATTTAGAGTCCTCTGGTGAACAGTACTTTTTACTGTTCATATACTTTTATAAAATTAATCGTCGTAAACTCGTAAATGTCGTATCTTATTCGTTTTAGCACCGATTGTAGGGATTCATTCGAGCACGTCTTCGTAATTAAAAGTTCTATCTAACTAATGATGTTTTCAAAATAAAAATACCTGATGTGAACAGTAACTTTTATAAAATTATTCATTATCGTAAACTTGCGAAATTCATAACTCCTTCGTTATTGATCCAAAAATTATGATTCTTAATGTTTTGGAATCCTAAAAATATGTACTATCTGAGAAAAATATCCAAACTTTTATATCAGAGGTGGTTTGTAATGAGTTTTTATAAAATTTCTTTTATAAACGCGTTTATTATCGTATAACTTGTAAATTACGTATCTCCTTCGTTATAAATCGGTTTTTTGAGTTTCTTACCTTTTTGGAATCCTCATGAGATGTAGTATTTTATAAAAATATAAAATAAATACATTTATTTTCGAGTTAAAACAAAAAGTTTTGAAGTATTTGATGAAATGTTGTTTAAACCTTGTTTTTATAACTTTTAGTTTAGTACACTTGTTACAAGTCCATTACAACCTTCAATATCACATGTGTTACATATTTAGGGTCTCTAGTTAATGATTAATCCATATATTATCCAAAAATCACAAGAACATCAAGTTTACATACTCATTTGTTCATGAACATTTATAAGTAACTTTTTAGACCTTTTACTTATATATGATTTATATAACTCAACCAACACTCATATAGTGTATATACTTGCTTTATAACATGATCCATAACATCCATATATCATATGACAAAGTTTACCAAAACCATAAACAAGAATAAAAACCATTTTATATCTCATTATGTTCCTTAGATGGTGATTAACTACACAAACATTATATATGCACGAAATCACAAAAGTAAAGAGATTAAGTGTTTTAGATAACCTTAATATAAAGTAGGATGATGAAAAATATGATATAAACCCTTATTTAGCTACTTAACCCAAGCTTAAAACACTTGAAAACCCTAAAACCAAATGAAATCCTAATCTTGCTTTTCCTTTGCTTAACACTTGTAAACCCCAAACCAAACCTTCTAATCACCTTGGGATATCTTAGATATATAGTGAGATCACTTGTAAATGTTGTAGATAAATTTTATATGGATTTGGTAGTGTGTTTGTATGAAGCTGTGAGTAAGAGAGATAAAGAGAGAGAAAATGGTGAAGTTTTCTAGCTAAAACTGAAGTGTATGTGCTTATTTACTAGTTGCTTCTATTTATATATTGCCAAGACTAGTCAAAAGACACAATGAGGGTTTTTAGGGAAATTCTTGGTCAAAGACTATTAGGCTTGGTAAGAAAAAGAGCCCTTGGTTTCCAAATCATGAGAACATCCTATGAAAAGTTTTGGTGGTTCTGGGAATGCCTAAACGTATTTTATCGTGAAACGTAAACACTTTACGTAACCAATAAAAATAAAATAAACAAAGTTAATAATTATCCTCAAAATAATTACTTAACACTTGCTTGATGTAAACATTTAATTGTTTGATGCCCGTTTACATTGAACGATAATTTTTAGCTTACGCGATTTAACTTAACGATTACGATTTAAAAGCAAGCGCGTACAATACTAAAAATACATAGTGAATTTATTGACGTTGTAAATGACCCTAAAACACGGGGTGGTATAGAAAATGAAGTTGTCCGCCTAATGATGTTTTCCCTATCACTCACTAAAGAAGCAAAAAACATGGCTGGACGAACTCAACGAAGGAACTATCAAAACATGAGATGAACTTCGAACCGCTTTCATTAGCCGATTCTTTCCCCCAGCTCTTTTCTACCGACTCCTCAGAAAAATCCATGCTTTTTCTCAACATGAAAATGAATCTCTAACCGATGCTTGGCTTCGTATGAAGGAAATGTTTAGAAATTTCCATGGTCATATTCTGTCCAAAGGCAATATTATCAAGATCTTTTATCATGGTCTCAACAAAATAACCCAAGAAGTTCTAAATGCCGCAGTTGGTGGTATTTTCCTCTATAAAACACCAAATCAAGCTTATCAGCTTCTCGAAGATAAAGTCTTACTCAAGCTCGACTGGGCTAAAAATCAAAAAACCAAATCATCTCTTAAGAAAACCGTTGCTTTCGCCGATGAAGGTAACAGTAATTCCGACACTGACAAAATTATGGCTCGAATGGATTCCATGACCATAAAAATGGATGCTCAGTATAAAGAACTCCAATCTCGTACAAAACAACCAACACCCGATCTTAACGATGATGACATACCTATGTCCCGTGAAGAAGAAGCTAAATTCATGCAAACTTTCCGTAAGACTCGTTTTTACAATGATTACCGCGACCGAGACTTGAATCGCGATAATTGGCATTCAGGCGGACGGAATGATTACAACCGAGACAACTACCGATCTAACACCGATGATAAATCCTATGATCTTCAAAGACAATTCAACGATTTCATTAAGTCTCAACAATCAACCAATGCTTTTGTCAAAGAAACATTCATGGACCTCAAAACTCAACTCGAAATAGTAGCCAAAAATCATCAAGCTTCAATCCAAAACCTTGAAGCTAAGTTCGACAGACTCGCTAACAAGCAATCTGGTCGACCTTCTGGATCTCTTCCAAGCAACACTCAACCAAACCCACGAGGTAACAACTCTAAAGCTTATCAACCACCGCAATCTCGTAATGAGCATGTGAATGCCGTATTCACAAGAAGTGGTAAATCTTATGATCCACCAGATAACCCGAATGATCAACAAAACAATTTTGAAAACCTTATCAACTTCGATAGCGATGATGAAGACGAAGAACCTATACCTAAACCAAAAACTCAACCTCCGAAACCAGTCAAAGAATTACCAAAACCATACAAACCAATGATCCCATATCCTCAACGCCTTAGAAAAGAAAAATGGAGGCCCAATATGGAAAATTCCTCGACATGATTCGAGCCATCCGAATCAACGTACCTCTTGTCGACGTTTTAGCCGGAATGCCTAACTATGGCAAATTTCTCAAAGAACTCATAAGCAACAAACACAAAATCGAGCAAATTTCTTTCGCTTTCCTAAGCGATGAAATCTCCGCCATTCTTCAAAATAAAGTTCCACCCAAACTTGGAGACCCAGGAAGTTTCCTTATTCCGTGCAACTTTAATAAAACTTTCTCATGTAATGCTTTAGCCGACCTTGGTGCTAGCATTAACCTTATGCCATATTCCTTATATGCGAAACTATCTCTCGAAACTCTTAAGCCTACTAAAATGAGTGTAAGATTAGCGACGATATTCTAAATTACCTGTTGGAATAGCTAAAAATATGCTCATTGAAGTTGGTAAATTCACCTTCCCTGCTAATTTCGTTATTCTCGAAATGGAAGAAGATAGCAAAGTTCCTTTCATTTTGGGACGACCCTTCCTTCACATTGCTAATGCAGTAATTCAAGTTAAACGGAAACAACTCAATCTTAGAGTTGGAACTGAACGAATGATCTTTAATATCGATTCTGCCATTAAACACTCTTATTCAAACGATGATACATGTTTCAGTATCGATTTATCGATGAAATCTTAGAAGAAGATTTCGACACTCTTCTAGACGAAGGAAGAAAAATCCTCCATTCCATCGAAGGAACCGTTCTCGAAGAAGAAATCTTTTTTGAATTCGACAAATTCATAGCAATGACTGCCAATGAAATTTATGACTCTGAATCCGGTACAGAAGAACCAAAATTCGAGAAAATCATAATCAACATAGATTATAAAATCAAAACATCTCTCGAAGAACCTCCTATGGATCTCGAACTCAAACCTCTTCCTAATAACTTGGAATATGTATTTTTGGAAGAACCCTCTTTTCTTCCTGTAATCATAATCATCTAACTTTTCTGCTCAAAACAAAAGCAAACTTGTATCTGTCCTTAAAAGACATAAAGAAGCTTTTGCTTGGAAAACAACAGATATTCCTGGTATCTGCCCATCATTCTGCAAACACAAAATACAACTTCTGGATAATAAAAAACCAGTTGTCTAAAAACAGAAAAGGTTAAATCCAAATATGCAAGAAGTTGTTAAGAAAGAAATCATGAAACTCTTGGATACCGGTATTATTTATCCAATTGCCGATAGTCCTTGGGTTAGTCCTATTCACTGTGTACCAAAGAAAGGCGGTATTACAGTAGTCACAAACAAAAATGATGAACTTGTCCCAACAAGGACCGTTACGGGTTGGCGAGTATGCATCGATTATCATAAACTCAATGAAGCAACCGTAAAAGACCATTTTCCTTTGCCGTTTATGGATCAAATGTTGGAAAGACTCGCAGGAAATAAATATTTCTGTTTCCTCGATGGTTTCTCTGGATATTTCCAAATTCCTATCGATCCTAATGATCAAGAAAAAACAACATTCACATGTCCATTCGATATATACGCTTATAGGCGAATGCCTTTCGGATTATTTAATGCTATAGCTACATTTCAAAGGTGCATGTTAGCAATCTTTCATGATATTAATGAAGAATTCGTCGAAGTATTCATGGATGATTTCTCCCCCTTTAGAAACTCTTTTGACAAATGC
This sequence comes from Tanacetum coccineum, assembly GCA_026074375.1. NCBI lineage: Eukaryota > Viridiplantae > Streptophyta > Magnoliopsida > Asterales > Asteraceae > Tanacetum > Tanacetum coccineum. The sequence continues at coordinate 7,861 of BQNB010080946.1, forward strand.
CTAAATAACCTCGATAAAATGCTCCAACATTATAAAGATGCTCATCTTGTTCTTAATTGGGAAAAATGTCACTTCATGGTCAAAGAAGGAATAATGCTTGGACTTGAAGTCGACAAAGAAAAAGTTCAATCTAATCTCAAAACTTCCACCCTTACTAACATCAAAGGTGCTAGAAGTTTTTTAGGACATGCCGGTTTTTACCAAAGATTTATAAAAGATTTCTCAAAAATTGCCCGACCTATAACTAAGTTGCTTGAAAAAGATACTCCGTTCGAATTCAATGATGAATGTCAAAAAGCATTCGAATTATTAAAAAAGAAACTCACATGTGATCCTGTGATCGTAAGCCCAAACTGGAATCTTCCGTTTAAACTTATGTGTGATACGATTGATTTCGCAGTTGGAGCTGTCTTAGGTCAAAAAGATGGTAAAAACTTTCACCCAATCTACTTCGCTAGCAAAACTCTCAATCCAGCTCAACAAAAATACACCATAACCGAGAAAGAACTTATGGTTGTAGTTTTTGCATTTGACAAATTTATATCCTATCTTATACTATCAAAAACTATTGTTCATACTGATCATTCAGCTCTTAAACATCTGTTTAAAAAACAAGACATAAAACCCCGTCTTATTCGATAGATCCTGCTCCTATAAGAATTCTATATAAAGATTAAAGATAAAAAAGGTACAGAAAATTTGCTGCTGATCACTTATCTAGGATTGACAATAACGAGTCAAGTGATGACAGTAAGGTTGACAACAACTATCCTGGAGAAACCCTTATGGAAATTAACACCAGAAATGAACCATGGTTCGCAGACTTTGCAAACTATTTGGTGGGAGATATTATACCAAAAGGAATGACGTACCAACAAAAGAAAACATTCTTTCTCTGACACTTCAAACACTTATTTCTGGGAGGAACACTACCTCTTAATGTCTATTCTGACGGTATGATCAGACGCTGTGTATCTGGACTAGAAACCCGAACCATTTTAGATCAATGTCACCACGGACCAACCGGTAGACATAAGGGATAGGCTCGCTTATTAACTCAAGCTCGAGCTCAAAAGCTCATTTACAATTATAAAAATTGTTCTAATGCTCAATCTAAAGTTAATATATTAATATTAATTTTAAGCTCAACAAATATTGTTTAAGAACACAATATCAATTTGTAATAACATCTAAATCTAAAGCTTAACTAAGTTTCAAAATAGGGTGGGGGCTTTGCTTATATAGAGCTTTTTCTCTTGAAAGTTTTCCTCTTCAAGCGATGTGAGGTAAGTCTAGTAACCATGTCCCTCTTATATTTCAATTTCTCTTGTTCTTTTGATATTTCAAATTTTATTCTTATATTTTTGTCAAGTATTTCTAGTTAGCAAAGAAAAGATGATTAAACTTTTATATATTTTTAATTTTAAAACAAAAAATAGATTGTTTATTGCAATAGTAATATCAAACTGAGTTTAAATTATATTTAAACCATGTATAGAGTTGTTTTATTTATAATGCTATAAGGATATGCTTTTCACGATTTCAAACACGTTAAGAAATAAACAAAGCAAACATCCTCTTAGCCATTAATCAGTATTTATAGCAATATTCTCAAAACATGTGTTTGTTAGAGAGCTTCTTTTTTAGGTGTTGCATCTTTCTTCAACTGCTTTCGTCACACACAAGGCTACATAAAATCAAATGAAACTAAAAGATTATGATTATATGAATTAGAAAAGCCTAGTATAATAACATCGACTTAAAGTTATGATTAAATATGGAGTAAGATTAGGAACCTTAAGGAATAACCAATTGAGATTAATTTTTTTTAGCTAATTTAAACTTTTTTTTGACGTTGTTAAACATTAATTGTTATCATTTTAGTAGTATGTAATTAAAGCCGTTTGGTTCTGAGAGGATTAAAGCCTTTTGGTTCTGAGAGGATTCTTTCAAACACTTTAGCTTCTTGATCTATTGGCTTCTATGGAGATTTTCTTGACTAAGTTTCTTGCTATCTCACTATCCTCTTCCACTTGCAGTCTTCTACTAAGCATTAACATCATAACTGCAGTTGTCAAAGGATAATCCTTTTCTAGTAGCATATAGATGCAATGCCCTCTTGTTAAAAATACATGATGTACTGCACATGATCCATACAATCTCCAAGTCAACGGATCATGCATATATCTTTGTAGTTTCCACAATGTATCCTCCTTGTCTGGTTTATATATTCTTTTCAATTCAACCCTTAGAGCTCTTTCCATGTCTTCAGTAGGTGCTACAGATCTAAACTTTTCTTTAACTAAGCTCCATAAAGTATCAAGGTCTTCTCTGTCAAAAGCCTTAAGCATATCTTCAAATCCTTGATATGCTTCTGTGATGTTTCCAACCCTGATAATCTTCCAATATTTTCTTGATCCTTCAGTACGAATTTCCCAATAAATTATAGGATACTTAGTTTGCAGAGCTTCTACCCTGAACTCTTCAACTTGAACTATCTCTAGCATCTTCTCAAGATCTTCTTCAGATAATTCTTTTGGTTCTTTAGTTGATTTTTCTTGATGAAAAGGCTCTAAACCTAAAGCTTGAGCTGTCCTTAACTTCTTGAAGCTTTCTTAAAGTAGTGATTCTTCTGCAACTCTCTTTTTCTCTGACTTACTGACTTCAGAATCCTTCTTAAATAAAGTATGTACCTTTCTGTATTCTTCTTCAAATATAGGTCTGGTCTGATCATAACTCATACCTTTGAAATACTTCATCTTGTAATTAGCCATGTTCTTCAAATATATCATCATGTTTTTCCTTGCTTGAGCTATTGTAACTGGTTTCCTCTTGAAATAATGATACCTTATTATTGACCCTGATTGTCTCTCTTGAGCTTGATCAACAATTTTACTCCGGTCAATATCATCAGTTGCTTTTCTCTCTTGATTTTTTTGTTTTTGTAAATTTAATGTAGCTTCAAGATTAGCTCTTTCTTGTTCTTGTTGTTCTAATTCTTTTGTTTGCTCTTCCTCTTGAACCTTTTTGGCTAACTCTTCATCAGAATCTTAAATATCCTCAGCAGTACTAAAAAGTCCTACAGCAGTACTAACTTGTGAGCTGTCAGTATTTTTCTTCTTCTATTGTAGGTCTTTATCTTTTCTTTGGATGTATCTACAAGGATTTTTGATGCACTGAGAACACTTAATTCAGCTTTAAACGTTTCTTGACTTTGTTCTTCAACCTGTGGAGTTTTTAAAGGAGTAACTTGTTGCTTAGTCAGATCAAAATCATATTCCACTCCTGCATTCTCTTCCTCTACATCTGCATATTCTGTCTCTTCCATCCTCCCCTATTTGGAAGAATCCTCTAAAACCAATTCTGCCTCTTCATCTGAGATAACCATTTTTGCCTTTTTCCTTTCATTGGTAGACTTGATCTTATCTTCCAACCTTTTAACCTTTTTCACCAACTTGGTAAGAGCCTTACCATGAACTTCTTTAGTCTTTTTGAGTTTTGTCTCTAAGCTGATGACTCTAGCGAGTAATTTGTATTCGTCAATTCCTTTAGTTGCATGCTGCCCTCAACATTTTTAGGTGTGTAACCTCCTGGGAGAGGTGAATCATGAGGCATGGAAGATGTTGTTTGTAGAATTTGTGTTTCTTGTAGATGTGGAGATGAAGTGGTAGTGATAGGTTCAGTGGTAGGTTCATGAGAAGATGGTGCTTGTGAGGATGTTGCTTGTGAGGATGTTGGTTGAGATGTAGTGGGTTGAGATTTAGATGGTGAAGAAGCAGTGGGTGTGTGTTGGGACTCAACAGAGACTGTTGGTCCTTCACCCTGACCAGGGTGGTCATGAAGCAGCATAGTGTCAAATAGAGGTACATGTATCCCTGAAAATCCAATTTTCATGTTGCTAAAAAGTTACTGTTTTAAAAAAGGAGCAACATATACTGCATTATGTGCATTAAAAAACCTTTTCTGTTTATTCAAAAATATTTGTATAAAACGTGGATACATCAAAAATTTAGTTTTACTATTCACATTTTTCACCATACCATCAAAAATTAGATGAGAAAACTTAAAAGTCCTGTTTGTTGCCAAACAAATAATTGCAGATGCAATATTACTTGAAAATTGTTCCTATAAAGTGTTTTTAGGGCTTAAACAGTGTAAGATGGTATGGATCAAAAATTTCCATTGGGGTGAAAATTAAGCCTTTTTAAAAGTAAGATTGTTATGATCAGAAAGATACCCCATTTGAGACAGTTGTTCAAAGATTTTAGTGTTGGGCAAAGAACTAAGATCATCTACATCTGCTAATTGGAGATGTCTCTTAACAGATGCTTCAGTAATAGCAAATTTATGCCCATCAACTGTAACAGTTATTTGTTGTTCTCCATCATTGACTGTTTTAATAGTTGCAATCTATCAAAACTGTTCAACAAGAGAAACATAGATAGTAGGGTTTGCAGTTAAAGCATACCTGATATGACTATCAGCAAGAAAGTCTACTATCTGATGGAATTCGTCACTCCCAAATGGCTTTTAAAGAAAAGCCACCATATTATGTTTGTCGCAGAATCCCATTTGAGCCATGTGTATTTAAGTTATGAGCAAAATATTGATGTGAGTACTGGGTTAAGATCGATTTAGAATGAATTAGTGTTGGTCAAAATCAATTGAGATTTTATAAAGAATGTATAAGGTTTGGAAAGTGGATAAATTGTATCTTTAAAAGTAATCGCGTATTTAAGGTAAAGAGTACAAATATCCAAAGTAAGAACCTTATATATTTAGTTAGTTGCATAAAAATCTCAACGGTAATATTCAAAGAGTTGAAAATCTAATATTGACCAAACAGTGTAAATGGTAACTCAGCAGTACAAATAGTACCTTAGCAATACTAACTTTTATACTGGCAGTACAAACTTTTAACCCATCAGTATAAAGAATTTGCCTAACAGTATTAACTTTTTCTCCAATAATCATGCAACAACATGCCTCTATCCATCATAAACACACTAGAAATATCTAGATAGACATGTAAGAATTCATAAGGATCTATATTTATGCATAACCTATGAATAGAAGTCAAAGCTATTAGTCAAACCAAAATACTAACTTTGACCCATTTCATTCTAAAGTTAACCTTAAGTCATCCCAAAAACTTAGTTGAAAGAATAGTTTTTGACAAACTATCATCCATCAACGGATTTGATAATTCTTTACCAGTTTCCGTTTGCCCTAGAATAGCCAATGCTTTATTGCAAAAACATGGTGCATTGATAAACCATATAGTTTTGAGTAAACTATCAACTATCAATGGATTTGAGAATTCTTTACCAGAAATCGTTTGCTCTGGACTAGCCATTTCTTGATGTCTGTTAGACATGGTGAATTGATGACCATTTGTTGTGTGGTATACAACCAACACTGAAAGTATATTCATGCTAACCTCAATATCCTCCTTTCAACTATAACATTTTCAATAAATCAGCATATCCTTTATTAATCAAATAAACTCTAAGCTCTTAAACCTACAACATGTTAGTTCCAAACACAGAGAAATACAATCCATAACATCTTGCATAATATTCATAAAATAATTAATTTCTCTTTGGGACCCAAGCCATTACTAAATTGATTCTGCCTGTTGGATCAACATAGTCAAATTGCTTATAAATGTATGATCCACTATTTTTGGAGTCATGATCTAGAACCTTAAGTTTAGGTCTCCAAACCCAGCATGCTTTGGACCTGACAGCATCAATCCCTTGTTCCCCAATAGCACTTGTCACTCTTCTTCCTTTAGTAGTATTAATAGAATTTTCCTTGACAGTATTGACTTTGTTATTTAAATTTCTGTTTTTAAATGTTGTTTGTTGGTAAAAAAAAAGTCTTCTAGATGGTGAATGTGACTTCTGAAAAGCATTTGGTCTAGATTTTGCAACATTCATAAAGGGTTTGGGTGCAGCAGTCTTAATAGGCCTGACAGTACTAACTGATGCTGCTGCTCTTGAAGAGCTTTGCCTAGTAGCACTAATTGGTACTAGTCCAGACTTGGTTAACACTGCTGTTGGAGAAAAATTTCTTCTAGAATTAGAGAAATTTTGATGATTAGTCCTCATAGCATTATTCTAAACTGGTCTAACTTGCCTTTGTCCAATCCCTTTTTTTTTATTGTTCAAAACAGGTTTTTATACCATCTTTTTATTATGAAAATCACAGTCTTTAATTAGATGGTTAAAACTCCCACACACAAAACAAGCTTTTGGAGTAAGCTGAAATCCAACTCCTAATTTCTTAGACATTGGTGTATTCCAGTTAGTATTGTTATTCCTAGGATTTTGGCTAACTTTCCTAGGTCGTTCAGCTTGCTTAGGTTTATGAACATTAGCTGATTCTGACACCTTTTCAATAGTCTCATCCTCATCACTATTAGAAACCCAATCTTCAATTATTGGGGCACTAGATGTTTTCTAAATCTCTTTAGAGGGATTTTCACTAACACTCTTATTAACCTTAACTTCATATCCTTTAAATTCAGGCAATTTAAACTCCTCAAGACCATAGTTTGACAAATCAATAGTAAGGGGTGCAAATAAGCCTGTAGGTGGAAGTGCAACAGCATTATACCCTACATCATTTCTATTGTTATCAGATATTTAACTTCTTATCAATTTATCTAAACTTTTAGAAGCATTTTCAAAGTTGTCAATCTTAATCTGATTACTCTCTTTTTCTTTCTTAAGTCTTTCTATCTGAATCTTAAGAGCATTAATTTCTGATTCATTAAATGAGGCATCTCTTTTAAGAACAGCAATTTGATCACAAAGCATACCCTTATTTTTCTTGTAGAAAACTAGTTGTTCTTCCATAGAAGCTAAACCTCTTTTATAGTTGGCTAGATCAAATTTAGATTTATTAAGCTCTATTCTTAAATTATCATACTAAGACTTAAGATCTTCAAAGCTTTTAAGACAAGTTTTAGAGCAAGTTTTGTTATTGAGTACATCTGAATATGAAAATGCCATAAGAGCAAAGTTGGTAGGGACTTCATCTTCTGTCATATAGCTCCAATAAACTCCAGGTCTATCTATAGCTAACATAGATTTGGAAGAAGATTCTTCCACATTCATAGTTCTCCTTGAGCTGTCTTGATTTCTTCTCCTATTTTCTTGACTCCTAGGATTTCTGCACTCTCTCGCAAAGTGTCCCATCTTATGATAATTAAAGCATTCTACCTTTGTCTTGTCATAACCAGCAGTATCACTTCCATTGATGATAATCTTCTTTCCAGTTCTATGATAGAACTTTCTTGCTTTCATACTTAGTAATGCCAATTGCCACTTTAAATCCATTTCTTCAAGATCATCTTCATGAATTTGCTCTAGGTCTTCATGAACAACCTAAGATCCATTTGGTTAATTGGCCAAAAAAGCATAGATTGTGACATCACCGAGTCTAGCAGTATTATCTATAGAACTAGCAGTACTAAGTGAAGAGCTAGTAGTATTAACAAGAACATTAGATGTATTAACATCATTTGTACTACTAGGAGTTGAAACAAAGGCCACATTATGTGGATTTGAATTTGAGCTTGAGGTTACACTTCTTTTGACCTCTTGTTCAACAATCTTAAAATTGTTGTAGAGATCATCGAAACTTATTGAGCCCATATCTGGTTTGTTCTTCTAGACCACAACATGCATGCTCCATTCAGAAGGAAGGCTTCTCAAGAATTTAAAGTTCAAATCTTCTTGAGAGATGTTTTCACCTAAGATGGCTAACTAGCTTACAATTTTCTAAAGCCGGGTAAAGATAGAGTCAAGTGACTCTGAGCTAGAAGCATTGAAGTTTTCATACATCTGCTTCAGGAGTGTCTTTTGAGTCTTCTTGGTGGCTTCATTACCACCAAATCTTGCTTCTATGGCTTCAAACAAGGTCTTGGCATCCTTGTATTGATTAAAAGTGAGTAGATGCTCACTTGGAAGTGTCATCATCAAAATACTTCAGGCTTTAAGATCATTCTTCTTTTGGATCTCCTCCTCAGCAGTAACAACACCAGGTATTGTAGAAGTAGATGTACCATCATCGTTTGTAGTGGTTCATGCTACTGGCTTAAAGGAGTTGCCTTCCTCTATGATCTCCCAAAGAGCATAGTCTTGAAGTTGAATGTATGACTCTATTCTGAGTCTCCATGTGTCATAATCACCTTGCCTCAGAAGTGGCAGTTTACAAGAGCATTGTTTTGGATACTTTCTAGATCCATGGGTCTTGATCTAACGATTGTACAAAGAGTTAGATCTAGTTTGTTTCTTCTTGATCAAGGTTTCAGAACACCCGCTCTGATACCACTTGTTGATCCCTTATAGATCTTTGATTAGCTTGTTAAAGCTTTAGTTATCTTAGATAAATCTAAAAAAACTATGATAGAAACCTTGTGGTGTATATATAAAGATTATGCAGAATTAATCTTTATATACTCAGAAGAATAAGAACAACATCAAAACAAAGGAACTTTCACTATATTAAGCAAATCACAAAACAACTATATGTTTTGCCTAACTATTATGTTTTTCTATTTGTGTATGTCTATCTATAACTATGTCGTAAGGGTTCTTTTTATACACCAAAGAAAAACCCTAATAGGCTTAAAAAAACGCGTTAAGTGATCATGCATATCTATTCCTAATATAACTCATGCATATCACATAAGCAGTACTAATAAACTACTTCCTCTGTCCCATAATTATAGTCCACGTTTCCTTTTTTGTTTGTCCAAAATTAATTGTCCACTTCCAAAAATAGATAAGAAATTTAGATTAAGTTTACCATATCACCCTCACTTGATATTATTATTACAAACTTTAAAGAAGTTATAAATTAATTAGTCAAGGGTAAAAGTGTCATTGTGCAAAAAGTAAAAGACAGAAAGCTGTAAAGATGATGTTTTTCTTAAACTTCATATTTTTTGTCGGTAGACTATAATTATGGGACGGAAGGAGTAACTAACAGTACTAAATAGACACTGACAGTAACTAACTGAAAGAGCGATAGGCAAGAGACACTAGAGGAATTACACGAGCTAGGCCGTACGTGGAAGAGACACATAGTGGCATCAGCTGAAGGGTTTATTGCATACTCGAGCGATGTCTTCATCGTACATCACACGTGCGAAGACTATGGGGGCGGGAGTCTAGTCACAAGTGTCAGCGACGGTATCTAATATGGATTCCTACTCAGGTATGTTGGGCATTACAGCATTGGCATAGTCAATACATAGAGATTCGCCAACTGCATGAGCCCTTTAATTCCCAACACCCTAATTTTCCAAAAACTAATTTCTCTAACAATTCCTTTTAGATCTGGGATAAAGAGACTCGGATTTATAAGAAAACCACAAAAGCCCCAAAAACTTATCAAACTCTAAAATCGAGCTCTAACCTAGAGCTCTAATACCATGTAAAAACTAATACCAAGATCAAGATATCAACCAACCACCCCTTCTTATTAACAATGAATACTTAAGAATAGTCCTCAAACGAGTTCTATCCAAACAAATACAAAAGAAAAGAGTAATCCCCAAACCGGATGTTACTCAGAAAATACAAATACTCACACAACACTTTATAATCACACGATTACATAATGTAAACAAACAACAGAACTTAGACAACTTTGATTGAGAGAGATAAGAGAAAACTTGGAGAAGAAGAATCATTATCCAGATCCAGAGCTAGGGCTGAGCTTTTATGGCTAAATAATAACCACTTTAGCCCTTGTAGAATAACAACATAGCTAAACAAAACCAAATGTTAGAAACAGTTATAAACTACTTTTAGGGAAATACACAAACAGTCCATGTAGTTTCTAACATACAAAACAAGTTTGTCTCCTCAACAATAACACCATGAGGTGATCAAGACTTTTTTTATTGCACTTTGTATTGAAAAAAAGGAATGATTTTAAGAGGAACGTGATTGGACATGGTGCACGTAGAAGTCAACATGACATTAACGTATACAAGTGAAATAAAATCAGAAAAGATTTATCGAGAAAGTAAAGCATATAACATATTTGTATCGTCGGATATCACAAATGTATCATGACTATTGTTTACCTAGACACATAGCACCAAATCAATCAGTCATCGGAATCTATAAACGTTCACCTTAATCTGTAACCACAATGGGTAGAGTGTTACATCCAATTACGTCACACACAAAATATTACTATGTTCTTGATTAAACCTCAACGTACATATGCATTGTTTCACAAGTTATAGTAACAAAAAAAAATAAGTCAATATGATGTGAAAGCTTCATTATTGATGATACGATCTATTTCTTTCTAGTATTTTCTATTTGAAAAATGATAGTGTTTCTAATATCTTAACTAAATGAAAGGTTCCTTGGACTCTCACATAATTTTAGAGCATTGTTGGTTAAGTTTAAAGGTTTTGTTATGCTGTCATTTGTTGACGTTGTTAGTTATTTAGTGTGAACTAATATTGCATCATATAAATTAACCTATGTTAGTCATTTAAGGGCTGCCACAAACTCCACAATTATCAACATTGTTATCATCATTATTATTGACAATGACATTTTATTTATAAATTAAAACATGTTTGTATCGGATTTCTTCACTGTGCATTTCATTTCTATATGGTGTGTGACATATATCATGTTATTGTATGATATAATGATGGTACAAACATTGATGCTCTTGGTACAAAATTTAACAACCAAATTATCAGTATGTTAATTAGTACCAAGCATTTGGGAACGTTTTAAAGAAATTAGCGGCAAGTAACTAGCGGTTTGAACATAATGCTTGTTTGACAACGAGCAACTAGCGATTATTATTAAATAGCGATTAAAGGGGAATCTATTTGCTCGAGCCATTTCAAAAGAGTCAAAGTTCCACGTTAACTTATGGAAGACTTGATGAAGGTTGGACAGACCATGGGGTATAATATGGAGGGATTCTTAAAAAACATAGAAGAGATCATTGGTTCTATAGGATCGCATGAAAACCCAAGATGAATTTTATGTCTTTGAACATTTAAGGCCTCGCCCAAAAGGCAAAAAAAGATTGGGTTAAGAAGTTATGTGTAAATAACAAGGTGAATTTTTTGTCCCTACAAGAAACTAAAATAGAGGATATCGACATGTTTAATATTAAGGCGTGTTGGGGTAACTTTACTTTCGACAATACGTACAGCCCTTCTGTTGGTTTTTCGGGTGGTATTCTTTGTGTTTGGGACCCAAAGGTGTTTTCTAAAACTAATTCTACTGTCTCTGATTACTTTCTTATTGTTAGAGAGGTATGGATTCCTAATGGCATGAAGCTTCTAATTATTTCAGTCTATGCGCCCCAAGAATTATAAAAAAAAGATGTTATGGGATTACTTGATTGTAGTGATTAATAACTAGAACGGAGACGTGGTTATCATGGGGGACTTTAACGAAGTGCATACATAAGCTGAAAGGTATAGCTCCATTTTTAATAATCAAGGTGCGGAGGCGTTTAACTTGTTTATTGCGACTGCGGGTTTGGAAGAGATTCCTTTAGGAGGATGTTCTTTCACTTGGTGTCACAAATCGGCAAGCAAAATGAGTAAACTAGACCACTTTCTCATTTCTGAAAATTTAATGAGTTCCAATCCTAATATTACTGCCCATACTTGGATCGATATCTTTCCGACCACCGACCTATATTAATGCGTGAAGCTCACTTTGATTATGGCCCCATTCCTTTTTGTTTTTTCCATTACTGGTTTGAAATGGAAGGTTTTTGATACTTTCTGTGGAAAAAACTTGGAAGATTCCACCATATCAGACGTGAAAGCATTCCAAAGCTTTATGAAAAAAATTGAAGTATCTTAAAGAGCAGATTCGTGTTTGGATAAAGGACAAGAAGGAGAAAGCTAAGAGGAAAAAGAAAGATTTAAAAGAGGAGCTATCTGATATTGATTCTTTACTCGACAAAGGTGAAGGCAACCCGGATGTTATCAATAAAAGAGATACCATCTGTAAATCTTTACAAGATATCGAAAAACTCGACTCGATGGAGATGGCTTAGAAGTTTAAAATCAAATGGTCAATTGAAGGTGACGAAAACGCTAAGTATTATCATGGAATTCTCAACAAAAGAAGAAGTCAACTTGCTATTCGTGGTATTCTGGCAGATGGCACATGGATTGATTCCCCAAGTTTGGTGAAATGTGAGTTTCTTTCACACTTTACCAACCGTTTTAATCACCCTCATACTCCTCGCCTTCATCTTAATATAGATTTCCTAACAAGCTAAACAATGATCGAAGAATTGACCTGGAAAGTGATACTAATCGAGACGAAATAAAAAGGGCAGTATGGGACTGTGAGACTGATAAATCCCCTGGTCCAAACGGTTTCACATTCAATTTTTTTCGTTGTTACTAGAACTTCGTGGAGAAAGACGTTGTGTAGGCTGTTGATTATTTTTTTTGACATGGTACTTTCACCAAAGGTAGCAATTCTTCTTTCATTGCCTTAATTCCAAAAACCCATAAATCTAATATGGTGAAAGACTATAGACCTATTACCCTAATAGGAAGTTTGTACAAGATCATTACTAAGATCTTGGCAAACCGCCTTATTCCTGTTTTGGGCGATATTGTTAACGAAGTTCAATCGCCATTCGTCGCTAATAGACAAATCCTTGATGGTCAATTTATTCTAAATAAGTTATTCCATTGGTGTAAAAAAAAGAAACAAACGATGATCTTTAAGGTCGACTCTGAGAAAGCTTATGATTCGGTCCGTTAGGATTATCTAGACGATGTCTTAAAGAAGTTTGGCTTTAGAGAGAGATGGTGTGGTTGGATTCAAAGTTGCCTTAGATCTCAAGAGGTTTGATTATTGTGAATGGAAGTCCAACTAATGAATTTCAGTTTCATAGAGGTCTTAAACAAGGCGATCCGCCTTCACTATTCTTGTTCATTCTTGTGATGGAAAACCTCCATATTTTGGTTCAAAGGGTGGTTGATGCCGGCATGTTTAAAGGTATTTCTTTAGGCTCGTCTCTTAATCTTTCTCACCTTTTCTATGCAGATGATGCGGTCTTCATGGGCCAATGGAGCAGTTCAAAAATATATACCATTATTCAAGTGTTAGAATGTTTTTATCATGCTTTGGGTCTTCACATACATATGAATAAAAGCATGCTGATGGGGATTTCAGTGGCTAATGGAATTGTTGATCAGACAGCAAATGAGATTGGTTGCAAAACGTTGAAAGCTCATTTTTCTTATTTAGGGTTGAAGGTTGGTGGTTTAATGTCTCGTATTCAATCTTGGAATGACATTATAAATAATCTTACTACGCGATTATCGAAATGGAAGATGAAGACTTTATCGATAGGAGGCTGTTTAACTCTCTTAAAATCAGTTTTAGGCTCTATGCCTATTTATCACTTGTCATTGTTTAAAGCTCCATTGAAGGTTCTTCAAAAAATAGAATCTATACGTTCTCGCTTATTTAAAGGTATTAAACACAATGACAGGAAACCGAATTGGGTTAAATGGAATAACGTTCTAGCTTCAAAGGAGAAAGGAGGTTTAGGAGTCTCGAGCTTGCATGCTTTGAATCGAGCTCTTTTGTTTAAGTGGGTATGGCATTTTTACATTCAAAAATTCTCGTTATGGACAAAGGTTATTAGGGGTATTCATGGCGACGATGGTAAACTTCATAAGATTATTAATCACAACCATCCTTCCATTTGGCTTGACATTGTTCGCGAGATAACGATTCTTAAAGACCAAGGTTTGGCTTGACATTGTTCGCGAGATAACGATTCTTTCTGGGAAGATACATAGAGGGGTGAGTTGGATTTTAAAACTTCCTTTCCTAGGATTTACGCATTGGAATCCTTTAAGAGTATTATCGTAGCTGATAAGATGTCGAATGCTATCTTGGAGGATTCTTTTCGCCGAAGTCCCTGAAGTGGGATTGAGCAGGATCAGTATCTTAAGTTTTTGGCAAGTGTGGAAGGTGTTGTTTTAATCAATATGCAAGATCGGTGGATTTGGCCGAAAGAGGGATCATGTGAGTTCTTCGTAGCCTTTGCTAGAAGATTGATTGACGATAGAAGGCTGCCGAATGTTTCAACCAAGACTCGATGGATTAAAGTTGTACCGATTAAAGTTAATGTTCATGCTTGGAAGGTTAAGCTGGATCGCTTACCTACTAGGCTCAATATTTCAAGACGAGGCATGGATATTGACTCCATCTTATGTCCTTCGTATGGTGTGACAGTCGAATCGGTTAGTCATGTCTTTTTTACTTGTCATATCGCTAGAGAAGTATTTCATTCGATCTCCAACTGGTGGGATATTAACTTCATGGAACTTTCTTCGTATGAGGATTGGCTTGAATGGCTTTTAAATCTTCGTCTATCCTCTAAACATAAGAAGATGATTGAAGGAATTTGCTATATTATGTGGTGGTCTATTTGGAATTTTTGCAATAAGTGTATCTTCGGGTCGAAGTCTCCTTCCAAGGCGTTCATTTTTGATGATATTGTTTCTCGTTCTTTTTATTGGTGTAGGTATAGAAGTAAGGCGTCTTTTAGTTGGGTTGATTGGATTGAAAACCCTCATCTTGTAACTTTGTAATTTCCTAGCTTTTTGCTAGTGTATTTTAATATAACCGCCGTTAAAAAAAACAGTGTGTAACCGTTCTTATTCAAGACGCTTCATCAAGAAGCATTTAGATCTAGCGGCTAGCGTTTTGGCTCTCAAATTACATATATTGCCCTTTTATTTATTTAAATTATTATTATGTTAATGCGTATATGGTTTTTTTATGTCATTTTACACTTTCTAATTAAAGCTAAAACTACGTTTTCAAACACCTTTTTTTTAGAACGACAATTTTTAACTATCTCACAATATTACACCACGAATATATTTCACATGTCCTAAGCAGAACTTGAACCCACAACCATTTGATTGGGGAGTTTCTCACACAACATGGGATATCATTGAGACACAAACCCTTTGGTTTAACATAAAACTATTCCTACTGTTACGGTTTTCTGCTAGTGCTTTTGTGATGTTTCATCGAACATTACCTACATAGCAATCAAGCTTTTGAGTCAAAGTATTATATCTAATGGTTTTGGCCTTTATTAGTCATGATTTTGGAATTTGCCTACAATACAATGAGTCACTGTTTAATAAGAAATCAAATACCCTTCTGATGGCGTGTAGTGTCATCTGGGCCGCAAGCTTAGGCTACGCAACAAACATTAGGCCCAGGACCAACACATGAGAGGCCTCAAAAGCGGACAAGCAGTAGCCGCCTTACAAGAAGCATAACTGGTACACGGCCACAAGGTACATGGCTCTCACAGATCTGCAAGACTCACGCACAGCGGCAAGGAGCGCGAGCTTCACAGCCCGCGATCACATACCAAGTAGTCACCCGTGACCAAAACTAAAAAAGGTAAAAATCAAAGCATTGGACACCAAAGAAGAACGTCAACGTTCTTAATAAGGATAACAAACGATTATAACGATAACCTAAGCAACTACCCTATAAAAAGGTGGCAGCATCACTGATGTTGACCTTACGAAAATAACCTTATTATCCACTGGGTAATAGGGTGAACTGCAGCCCGTGACCCATGCCTCTGATAACGAAACTCGCCTATATAATAAGTCGTTCAAACACTCCTAACGGTATGATTTCCGCCCCCATTTACACACATACTGATTATAGCAGAAATCTTACTCTTACACCCGAGCTTAATCGTGGGATCCCCTCCCGTGATAAGGCTAACGGTGTTATTTTGTTAGCAGGAATCTCTCAACTACATTCACTTAGTACAATTTCCACTCCAAGTCTCAAACTTACACTCCTTTTGTAAGCACACCCCTCTCCATTAACCATAATGCATCAATATTGTACTAACAAGTTAGCGCCATCCGTGGGACCAAACACAACTACGTTCCAAAATCTCAAAAAAAAATGAGCCAACCGGCAAATCCAGCCCACACTCCTGCCAATTCCGTAGTCCGAAACACAGCTGGCAA
This sequence comes from Tanacetum coccineum, assembly GCA_026074375.1. Taxonomy (NCBI): domain Eukaryota; kingdom Viridiplantae; phylum Streptophyta; class Magnoliopsida; order Asterales; family Asteraceae; genus Tanacetum; species Tanacetum coccineum. Next base: position 23,930 of record BQNB010080946.1, read on the forward strand.
AAGGAGTAAGCAAACACCCGACAGCAATTCGGGGTGTCTTCTCGCGGATAAGCTTCGAGAAATTTGTAAAAAGAACTACAATCAATGCCTGCCAATCATGGAAGAGAAGGTTCACCAAGAAAAACTTCAGGCCTACAAACGCGCCTGACGTACGGCGAAAGCCCGCATCAAAACTCGCAGACGCAGTTCTCAGAGTCAGAATCATGCGACAGAAAGAAGAGGCCCAAGAAGAGAAGACAAAGCCCAGTCATTGCGTCAAGAGGGACACGCCCCTCGCAGACTGCAAGCGTATTCTCCAGGCTAAGGCAAGAAAGGGATAAACCAACCCACCGAAGAAGCCCAGTGAGCACTACGGTGTTCACCAGGCTAGGCCCTGGGGATATGAATGTTTTCACTCGATCGAGAGAAAGAAAAAGAGACATACACTCGCGGCTGGGACCAAAGAACGCACCACGACATGGGCGTACGGGTAGAAAGAGGAGTACCAGCAGGTCAGAGGAAACCCTAAGCCAAAGAAGGAAGGATACTGAGGAACTCATTCAAAGCTATGTTACATGCTCTAGCAAACGTCAACAAGAAATCGAAGAAGAATGGAACACCGCTGACCGTGCAAGCTGCAGGTCGTATGACTCAGAAAATGACCACGACCAGGGCGGACACTAAAAGTCCAAAAAGTGTAGGTCAAACAACGAAGACGATCTCTCCCAACCATGGCTATGTAAAGAAACCGACCCATTTACGGTGTGGATCAGAAATTTTGAGGTCCCAAAAAGGACCAGCATGTCAGTCAATGTGAAAACGTACAATGGCACCGGAGACCCAGATGACCACCTAAAGATTTTCCAAACAGCGGAAAAGATAGAGCGGTGGGCCATGCCAACCTGGTGCCACATGTTTAATTCCACACTCATTGGCTCCGCTAGGGTTTGGTTCGACAAGCTCCCCCAAGAATCGATTGACAACTACGAAATGCTACGGAAAATGTTCCTAGGGAACTACTCGCAGCAAAAGAAATATATAAAGGATCCCGTAGAAATCTACCATATCAAGCAGAGGGAGGAAGAGTCGACGAAAGCTTTCATGGAAAGATTCAAAGCAGAAAGTATGCATGTCAGCGGAGCACCAGAATGCATGAAAATATCAAGATTTATGCACGGAATTACTAACCCGGATCTAATCAAAAAGTTGAACGACAACATACCAAAGTTCATAGATGAAATGATGAGTGTAACAATAGCTTTTCTAAGAGGAGAATTAGCCGCCGCTAATCAATCAAAGAAAAAAGCGCCGCCCGCGTGGAAGCATCATGAATCAGTCACAGACCGAACTTTGACAAAAGGCTCGACTTCAAAAGCCAACACAAATCGAACAGGCGACAAGATCGCTTCACACCTCTCACAAAGACACCAAAGGAGATCATATCAATGGACATCGTAAAGTTCAAAGCTCCGCCACCTTTGACTGGGCCTGCAGAAAACCGGAACAAGAATAAATTCCGCAAGTTCCATGGCGATAAGGGTCACAGCATAGACGAGTGCATCCACCTAAGGAGGCAAATAGAAGAGGCGGTCAAGTCAGGACAGCTGTCGCACCTGGTCAAAGAAATAAAACAAGGAGGAAAACGAGGAGAGCATACAAAAGCCAGAAAGAAAGGGGAAGCTCCCAACAAAGAAAAAGCTACGGCAATTTTCATGGTCCAGCCCTGGCAACGAACAACATGACAAAAAACCACCCAGAGCTTCTCTACTGACCAAGAAATCTCTTTCTCAACTCTAGGAGATAACAGTGGACAGAGGATCAGCCTCAGAAGTACTATACGAGCATTGCTTCCATAGACTTCATCCAAAAATAAAAAACCAAATGGTCCTGGCAACAACCCTCCTCCTAGGGTTCAGCGGTGAAATATCCTAGCCACTAGGGCAAATCTCGCTAATGGTGACTCTGGGAGACGAAGAGCACTCAACAAAGTCCCTGATGAATTTCATGGTCGTTAGGTCCCTGTCACCATACAACGGCATCATCGGCCGCCCTAGCCTCAGGAAAATCCAAGCGGTCCCATCTACCGCTCATGGAATGCTAAAATTCCCATTGAAAGGAGGAATATCGACGATCCGTAGCACTGCCATAATACCAGTGGAATGCAGAATGGTAGCGGAAGCACATGACACCTCCCTGCCCAGAGAACCAGTGGTAACGAAAAGAATCAAAGTAGCAATCCACCCATATTATCCGGACCAAACAGTTATGATCGACGGAAGCCTATCTGAAAAAAGAAAAATGGAACTTTGCAACTTGCTAAAAGAAAACTTGGATATATTTGCCTGGAAGCCGGCAGACATGGCCGGCGTTCCACGCTCCATAGCGAAACACCGCTAGAACATTCACGAAGGATGCCAACCCATAATGCAAAAAAGAAGGGGGAAGGCACCGGATAGGAACAAAGTAATCGAAGAGGAAGTCGCCAAGCTAGTAGAAGCTGAAATCATAAGGGAAGTGCATTACCACGACTGGCTCTCAAACCCAGTCATGGTAAAGAAGCACGATGGTAGCTGGAGGATGTGCGTAGACTTCACAAATTTAAATAAGTCATGCCCAAAGGACTGCTACCCCCTTCTAGAAATCGATTGGAAAGTTGAATCTCTCTGTGGATACCCTTTCAAGTGTTTCTTAGACGCTTACATAGGATACCACCAAATACAGATGGCGGAAGAGGACGAAGAAAAAACAGCTTTCCACACTAACTAATGAGTCTTCGGCTACACAAAGATGTTGTTCGGCCTCAAAAATGCTGGAGCAACATACCAGCGGCTCGTAGATAAAGCATTTGAAAAACAGATTGGCCAGAACCTGGAAGTATACGTAGATGACTTGGTAATAAAAAGCCACATGGAATGCGAAATACTCAGAGACATCGAAGAAACATTCCACAACCTGAGAAGGATAAACATGAAGCTCAATCCTAAAAAATGCACATTTGGTGCAGAAAAAGGAGCGTTCCTAGGTTACGTAGTCAGCATGCAGGGAATCAAGGCCTGCCTAGAGAAAGTGGAAGCAGTGATGAAACTACAATCACCCCAAACACTGAAAGAAGCTCAAAGCCTAAATGGAAAGCTGGCAAGTCCGAACAGATTCCTATCCAAGTCTGCGGAACGGTCACTCCCTTTCTTCAAAACACTAAAAAAATGCATAAAAAAGAGCGATTTCCAATGGACACCAGAAGCGGAAAAAGCATTCCAAAACATGAAGAAATGTATAGCGGAGCTGCCCATGGTAACTGCACCAAAGCACAAAGAAGAGCTGACAATGTACCTATGCGCAGCCAGAGAAGCGATAAGTGCAGTCCTTTTGACAAAAAGGGACTCGCGGTAAATACCAATTTATTTCGCCAGCCGTGCTTTACAAGCCCCATAGATAAACTACCATTCAATAAAAAAGGTGTTCTTAGCATTAGTGCACACCACAAGAAGGCTGAGAAGATATTTCCAAGCACACCTGGTCACGATAGTTACTGACCAGCCCATAAAACAGATCATGTCACGACCCGAGAACACCAGAAGAATGCTAAAGTGGAAATTTGAGCTAGAAGCATTCGACATCATATATAGGTCAAGGACGTCAATCTACGGACATCATATATAGTGTCATCTGGGCCGCAAGCTTAGGCTACGCAATAAACATTAGGCCCAGGACCAACACATGAGAGGCCCCGAAAGCGGACAAGCAATAGTCGCCCTACAAGAAGCATAACTGGTACACGGCTACAAGCTGCATGGCTCTCGCAACTCCGCAAGACTCACGCACAGCAGCAAGGAGCGCGAGCTTCACAACCCGCGATCGCATACCAAGTAGTCACCCATGACAAGTGGTCACCCGTGACCAAAACTAAAAAAGGTAAAAAGCATAGAATGGGACACCGAGGAAGAACGTCACCGTTTTTAATAAGGATAACAAACGATAATAACGATAACCTAAGCAACTACCCTACAAAAAGGTGGCAGCATCACTGATGTTGACCTTACGGCAATAACCCTATTATCCACTGGGTAATAGGGTGAACCGCACCCCGTGACCCATGCCTTTGATAACGACACTCGCCAATATAATAAGTCGTTCAAACACTCCTAACGGTATGATTTCCGCCCCCATTTACACACATACTGATTATAGCAGAAATCTTACTCTTAGGTCCGAGCTTAATCGCGGGATCCCCTCCCGCGGTAAGGCTAACGGTGGTATTTTCTTAGCAGGAATCTCTTAACTACATTCACTTAGTAAAGTTTCCACTCCAAGTCTCGAGCTTACACTCCTCTTGTAAGAATACCCCTCTCTATTAACCATACTGCATCAATATTGTACTAATACCTTCCAAATACGGTGGTACACATCTTAAATTTTAATCTAATTTATGTCCTTACACTATTTTTTTATCTGCAAATTCAGCTCACAGAGTTTTTATATTATGCATTGAATGTCCCTAATTGATAATAGTCGATTTTAATGAATTGGTCATTAACTTAACATCCGTACAAGTCTAGGCGTTAAGTGATGTTACATTAAGGGCCTGTTTGGTTTATAAAAAGGTTTGAAATTGGCGTAGGATTTGGTGTTGGTATGATAGAAAATGAAATAAGTGAAAAAATATTAATTTATTACAAGACTTATTTTAATAAATTAGTCAATGAAATATTGAAGAAAAAGTGTGGTCAATTACATGTTTATAAATTAATCTGAATATAGAATGTGAGAAGGGACAAAGATATGGGGTCCAACATGAGGTTTCATTTGCAAAAGTCACCCCTTCAGCCATGAATCGATCTATCATAACCAGGGCCTACTTTTTTTATAGAAACTTTGTACCAAAGAGTTATTAATGGAAATCACTCCATTACTTGAATCCTACAGACATATATCAAACGGCTCCTAAGTGCACATGATACAAATTTTGTCTTTAACCTTTATTTGTTCATCGATTTTTTAAGTATAAATCAGTAATTTCAAGAGCACCATAAACAAAATTTGTTTTAAAAATACGAAGATATGAAATTTATGTTGGGAGGTAGGGGACCAGTTTAGGGTTGAGATAATCAATGACCTAACTACGTACCAAATAAATGGTTACCGAATATCACTTGGAATCGTGTAATCACTTTCCAAAGTAAACTATTCGACCCTAATGCCTGGGTATCACGAATATCTACTTGGGATAAGACCAAATGTGTGTTCTTGTTGAGGCAACAATCAAGAACCCTAGCTAATCCAAGTGTTTAGTTTATGTGTATGTTTTTCTCGTCTTCTTTTTCACACGTAGAAATGTGACCTCCTATTTATAGGAGAGTACTCAAGTCCTTGGTCAAGGAATTATGAGAGATTATAGGAGATATAATCTCTTCCATAATTAGAATCTTTGATTTCAGGAATTAGTGGTTGCATGACCATAATTATCGTGGTCAATAACTGTGATTTCTACTTACCATAAGAAATGGTCAAAGTAGTTATACGTCAGTGAATTCAACCCAGAGTGTTTTTCCTTCAGTGTCCTGAAGCATCAGCTTGCCCGCTGAGGAGCATACCCGTTGATGGTTTAATACTAAAACAACCCCTGATGAGCTAACCCGCTGAGGATACTTCCTTTGATGGATTACTCTCTGATGGTATCCTTCAGCTTACTCACTCAGTGAGTTACAAAGCTGAAGCCATCAGTCCTCTGATAAATGTCCTTCAGTTCAGAGTCCCACTCTCAGAGGAGTTAACTCACTGAAGTTCATAAGCGACTAGAATTCCCTTAACCACTATCTGAGTCAGGGTGTTCAGGGATCTCTGGGTGTACACTCCGTACCTCCATCCC
>BQNB010080947.1:0-22282 GCA_026074375.1 Tanacetum coccineum
TTTCTACTAGCAGTATTAATTAACACTGGCAGTACTAAGTTTGTACTGGCAGTACTAACTCCATTAGTACTGTTGGCAGTATTAAGTCTTGTGAAGATTTACTCCTAACAATCCTCCCCTAAACTTGTGATTGTCCTTCAAATCATCAAGTTTCTTTTGAATAAAATCTTCTAGTCTTCTTCCTCTGCTAATGATTCTTTCAAACATTTCTTTCACTTCTGCACTTGAGATATTATAAACCTTAGAAGTTCAATCGCCCGTGAACTCTCATGATCAACCTTTAATTTCTTCTTCAACATCTTGGAAATCATCTCTTGGCTTAAAGGATATTTCTTCTCTGTCAACATATGAATTGCTAACCCATTCTCCATCAATAAAATGTGAATACCACAAAAATCACATAATCTCCAGCTGATCAAGTTGTATTCATGCTGATCTTTCCAAATCTCATCATCTTCATCAGGCTCAAACAAAATGTGTAAATCCCCCCAAAGCATCAGATCATACCCTTCTGGTCTTGAAGTACTATACCTTTCCTTGACTAATCTGAACAATTCCTCTACATCTAATCTATCAAAGTCTTCAAGCATCTCACTCAAAACTTTGTAGTTCTTGGAACTGCCATCTCCTCTAAATACTTGATAATACATGAAAGTCTCTGTCAAAACACAAGTTTTCCAATCCACAATTGGAAACTTTGTAGATATAGATTCAACCTCTATAGGAACCTCTTCTCTTGGTATGATGTCTAAAAATCCTTTGAGTTCTTCCTTCTCAGCATCTACCTCCGTCTTTTGTCTCTTCCTTGTGCTTTTTTCTAGGAATGGACTTCTTTCTCTTTGCTCTAGTTTCTTTAGCAACTTCTTTCATTTCTTCTTGTGTATCAACCTCTTCTTCCACAATCTTTTCAGGAGACTTTTGCTTTTCACTTCCATGCTCTGCATCCATAGGCTCAAAATTTTGATTAAAATCCTAAACCTTTTCAAAGATTGGCCTTATGTCATTGTAATACATTCCCTTGAAGTCACTGATCTTGTAGTTCCCCTGATTCTTCAAATATTTGATCATATTTATTCTTGCTTGGGCAACTGTCTTTGGCTTCATTTTTAGAGTATGATATCTGATGACTGAAGGATCATTCCAATCTAGCTTCTTAGTAGACTTGGCTTCATCCATAGCTCTTTGTCTTTCCTCTTCATCCCATTGTCTTGCAATCTCTTCATCTCTTGCAATCTGAGCTCTTTGTTCCTCATTCATTTGCTCTTCAAGTCTGATGGCTTCAGCATAACTTAACCTTTCTTGTTCAAGCTCCTTCTTAGTCTTCTTCTTGGGCTCTTCTTCTATCATTATGGCTTTTCCCTTATCTTGTCTTGATCTTTTCTCTGCACTCCTTCTTGTATAGGTAACAATTCCTCCAGCAGTACTAAGACTTACCTCAGCAGTACTAACTATTGGAACTTCTTCAGTAGTACCTTTCTTTGCACCAACAGTACTAACTTCATCACTTGCTTTCTCACTGCCCTCTTGATCTTGAATGACTTCAGTTGGAGTCACTTCTTGAATAAATAGTTCAGTGTCAGTACTTGCTTTTTCTTGAACCTCTGCATCAGATAACTTCCTCCCCTGTTTGGAAGAATCATCTTCAAAGACTTCATCATCTGAAAGAACAACCCTAGCTTATCTCCTTGCTTTCCCAATCTTTATCTGAGACTCTAGCTTCTTAACCCTGAGAATAAGCTTAGTATAAGTAGAACTGTAGGTTTTCTTTGTCTTCATCTAGTCAGCCTTTAATACTCTAATCCTATCAGAAAGTTTAGTAACCAAATTCATCAATTCGTTAAGTTTCAAGCTACCCTCATCACTTCCATGTGAGTGAACAGCATGGAGAGGTGAGTCATAGGGTGTAGGAACATGGTGTTCTGCTCCAAGTGATGGATGTGTTGGTGATGGTTGGGTTGGGGATGGTTGTGATGCAGCAGCAGTGGTATTATCAGGTAAGTGTTGAGTTGAAGGTTCAGGTGAGTGTGAAGTTGAAGGTGTAGGTGAGTGTGAAGGTAAAGATATGATTCTGGAAGGTGAAGTGGAAGGTTCAGTAACATCTAACATAGTGGGGAATAGAGTAACCTCCTGGCCTGAAAAACCCTTTGTTGGCCTCTTCATATTGTTAAACACCTTCATACTAAGAGATGGAACATGATATATTCTTGTATGTTGTTGAAGTTGGTGTCTCTGCATATCTAGGCATATCTGAATGAACCTACGGTACATCAAAAACTTATAGGGACTAGAGATATTAGACACCATGTGCTCAAAAATCATCCTAGAAAAATTAAACTTCCTATTGGTGGCTAAACATATAACAGCAGCTGCAATATTACTACTAAACTGCTCCCAAGCAGTCTTCTTTGGGCTTAGGCAATGAAGAATATTGTGAATAAGAAACCTCCATTGAGGTGAAAAGGCACCCTTTTGAAAAGTTAACTTATCTGAGTCAGTGTGATATCCCATAAGCGCCAATTGCTCAAAGATCTCTGAGTTTGGAATAGAAGTAATACCATCTTGATCAGCCAACTTGAGATGTCGCCGTAAAGAACCTTCGGTGATAGACAGTGTGTGACCATCAATAGTAGCATTTATCTTGACTCTCCATTATCATCAGTAGAAGCCTCAGCAGACCTCCAAAATTGTTTGATAAAGGAGACACAAACCTCTGGCTTCTTGGTGAGTGCATAGCAAATGTGACTTCGATTTAGGAAATCGATGATCTGATGAAACCCTGCACTTCCCATAGATTTTTCTAGAAACGCTACCATGTTGTGCTTGTCACAAAATCAAGTTTGCCATGAATTAAACAGTGAGTAATCGAGTGGGATTATGATCGTAGATAATATATGAAAGCAGGAGAAAGTTAATTATGATTTAAATAGAGAAACGGAGAGATATAGTTTGACCAATTTAAAGAAATTGAGTTTATCGTGATGAAAGTTAACATATATATATAAAGATCACGAAAGTCCAATTGGTCAAACCCCTATAACATAGGAATTTGGCAGAAATATCTCAACGGCTCTATTAATTAATGAAAAATCTGTTAGGCCCAAACAGTACTAACGGTCATCCAGCAGTATTAACTTTGGTCTAGCAGTACTAAAATACGCCTAGCAGTATTAACTTCTCCACCCATAAGCAGTACAAACTCTAAAGTTTTGTATGACTAAAAGAATAACTTCACACAATCTCTCTTTCTGTTTTTAGGCTCACATTTCATCTCTCAATTCTTTTGGCTCACTTTTCACTCTGTCTATTTTTCACACAGCTCTCTTTCTGTTTTTGAGCTCACCAATTCTCTCTTTTGTTTTAGCTCACAAATTCACACAAAGTGTAGTTTTTGGCAAACTACCAGCCATAAACGGATTTGAGGAGTCTTTACCAATAGCCGTTTGCTTTGGACTAGCCATTGCTTCATTAGAAAAACATGGTGCAATGATAACCATATAGTTTTGAGTAAACTATCAACTATAAACGGATTTGTAGAGTCTTTACCAATAGCCGTTTGCTTTGGACTAGCCAATGCTTCATTGTAAAAACATGGTGCATTGATGACCATATAGTTTTGAGTAAACTATCAACTATCAACGGATTTGAGAAGTCTTTACCAGTAGCCGTTTGCTCTGGACTAGTCAATTCTTGATGTCTATTAGACATGGTGAACTGATGACCATTTGTTGTGTGGTGTCACAACCAACACTTCAAGAACAACCAACATGTTTCCTCCCCTCAAATAATACATTATGGAGTAACCAATTTCACACTTCATTGTTTATCCTGAAAAAGTTAGCTTAAAACCAAGAAAAACATAACCTAAACATTTGTCTTGTTTAACAGTATTAAGTGTTACTAACAGGATTAACAGAGAAATAACCAGCAGTACTAATTATAAGTAACAGTTTTAACAAACAGTTTTAAATATAACTAGCAGTACTAATTAGAACTAGCAGTATTAAGAAGCATAAGCCAGGAATATTCTTATTGCCTCTATTCTAGCCACAGGAGCAAAGACTTCATCATAGTCTATGCCCTCTTCTTGAGTATGTCCTTGGGCAACAAGTCTTGCTTTGTTCCTGATGACTATCCCCCTTTCATCTTTCTTGTTTCTGTAGACCCACTTTGTACCAATAGCTCTATGACCTTTAGGTAAGTCTACAAGAACCCATACATTTTGCAGTTTGAACTGTAGGAGTTCCTCCTGCATTGCTTCTACCCATGCAGGATCACTAAGAGCTTTAGAAACTCTTTTTGGTTCTTCCTGAGATAGGAAACAAGCAAAAAAGACATGTATGAAGGTCCTGGTGAGTCTTTCCTTCATATATGGCACCAAGAAATCCTAGTTCAGAGTAAGAAGTTGTCATCCTTCTTGTTTGAACAGAAGACTGCACATCACCAATCACATGATCAATTGGATGATCTTTGTGAATTCTTGTATGAGGAGTGGAAGAAACTGCATAAGATGGTGAAATGTTCCCCAATTCAATTTCTTGATCCTCCACTTGTGTGTCTTCAGATGTAGGAATTGGTCCCATCAAGTCTTCAGGAGTAGCAGTATTAACTTCAGGAATAGCAGTACTAACGTCTCTACTACCAGTATTAACTGCTAGACTGGCAGTATTAACTTGTTGATCAGCAGTACCATTATTCTAAATACTGCCATCTTCATGAGTCCCATCTTGATCTTGTATTTGAGCATCAGCAACAGATTTGGGTGAAGAAACATCAAAATATGAAGCATCCTTCCAAATTGGCATGACAATACAATCTTGATTATCTTGATCTTGTTGAGAAGATGTACTAGACAGATCTGGAGAAGATCTTTGTGACCTACACTTCTTTTAAGCAAAGCAATTTCCTCAGAAAAAAGGACTTCAGATTCTTTATATTTAACTACTTGTGCTTCTAAAATTGATAAACCTCTTTTATATGTAGCTTCTTTAAAACCAGTATCATCTAATTTAACAAGTAAATCATCATACTGTTTCTTTAGAGCTTCATAATTTTGCAAACAAGATTTAGAACAAGATTTATCATTTGATACCTCAGAATCTGTGAATGCCATGAGTGCCATGTTTGCTTGTATTTCATCCTCTGACATTTCACTCCAATCTTCTCTCCTTACTGCCTTTGATGAGCCTCCTTGATTCCAATTTCTGTTGTCTTTACTTCTTGGTGCTCTGCATTCTCTAGCAAAATATCCCATTTTATGACAGTTGAAACATTAGGCCAATCTTTGAAAAGGTATGGGATTTTAATCAAAATATTGAGCCTATGGATGCAGAACATGGAAGTGAAAAGCAAAAGTCTCCTACAAAAGAAAAGTCTCCTGAAAAGGCTGTGGAAGAAGAGATTGATACACAAGAAGAGCTGAAAGAAGATGTTAAAGAACCTGGAGCAAAGAGAAAGAAGTCCATTCCTAGAAAAAGCACAAGGAAGAGACAAAAGCTAGAAGGAGATGCTGAGAAAGATGAACTCAAAGGATTTTTGGATATAGTACCAAGAGAAGAGGCTCCTATAGAGGTTGAATCTATATCTACAAAGTTTCCTATTGTGGATTGGAAGACATGTGTTTTGACAGAGACTTTCATGTACTATCAAGTATTCAGAGGAGATGGAAGCTCAAAGAATTATAAGATACTGAGTGAAATGCTTGAAGATTTTGATAGATTGGATGTAGAAGAATTGTTCAGATTAGTCAAGGAAAGATATAGTACTTCAAGACCAGAAGGATTTGATCTGATGCTTTGGGGAGATCTACATACTCTGTTTGAGCCTGATGAAGATGATGAGATTTGGAGAGATCAGCATGAATACAATCTTTTAAGCTGGAGATTATGTGATTTTTGTGGTATTCATATTTTGCTGATGGAAAATGGATTGGCAATTCATATGTTGACAAAGAAAAAATATCCTTTAAGCCAAGAGATGTTAAGTAAAAAATTGGAGGTAGATCATGAGAGCTAACAGGCATTTGAACTCCTCAGGTTAATAAGATCTCAAGTGCAGAAGTGACATAATTGTTTGAAAGAATCATCAGCAGAAGAAGAAGACTAGAAGAATTTATTCAGAAGAAACTTGATGATTTGAAGGACAATCACAAGTTTAGGGGAGGATTATTAGGAATAAATCTTCATATGACTTAATACTGCCAACAGTACTAAAGGAGTTAGTACTGCCAGTACAAAGTTAGTACTGCCAGTGTTACTTAATATTGCTAGTAGAAGGAGTTAGTACTGCTAAATGGTCAAAGCTGCTGAACTGAAGATAAGAATGCATGGAGATTATTTCAGAATATTTATATTTGAATTGTAACTGAACCTAAATGATAGGCTGATATCTTTGTAAATGGCTCCTTGTATTTCTATAAAAGGAAATCCTAAGTGTAGTGTAAATTAGAACTTTAAGAGATACATTTCAAGTGCTAGAAATAGTTAGCGAGAAAATTTGTAATAGCTTCAAGGTTTGTAACCCCAGTACTTCAAGAGTACTCGTATTATTTCAATAATATTGAAGCAGTGTGTTTTGTGTTCATTGTTTGTTTTAGTCATTACTGTTCCATTAATATACTACTCTAGAGTATCAAAGTGTAGATTCCGCATACACTTTGGTATACATACAAAGTCTCAATCTTTGTTATTTTGGATTCTTCCAAGGTAACAAACTCTTTACTACGTAAAGAATCGATCAAGGCGTGGGATCAACACATACTGCAGGTGCGATTATGCTAACAATAGGGGAAGTTCAGGTAATTTGTACTAATTTTTGTTCGACATATTGTTTGCATTTTTTGTATTCATAATTGGTCAATTAACAACAACTTCTAACGGCCAAGAATAAATCACATTTCATAGTTGAGGTGGAAAGCAACATAATTTTATAAGAACCATAATTTAATTCTGGACAGATGTATTTTACTAATTAAAACAAATCCTATGTATTATTGTGTAGTTTAGAATTTTTTTCGTTATTAGAGATCTAATATGTATCCTTTGCAACAGAATTCTGGCAGATCGACAACCTGCTCGACGCTCACGAGTCGAGAAATTGCAATACATATTGGAGTTGGACCGCAATGTCAGTTCTCTTTACAAGTATGTTATATTTTTATGCAATCGTCCATGTTTTGTTGAAATAACAATAATGTTATAATGATGCATGTGATTCTTTAATAGGATGTGATTCTTCCTAATCCTATGGTTATCAAACATATTTACAGCATGTGATTCTTCAATAACCAAATGGCTTCATAACTTTGAAGAGGACGTTGAAGAAGTACTATTTTCCCACCTTTAGGGTGAGGTACTTCATCTGTCCAAAATCTATTTTCTCACCCATTCTGTTGGTTATCATTCTACCTCTGTTAATTGATACAGTTAAACGATTCTGACAGGAAGAATCACATCTAACTGCAACATAAACTATAACTAAACTTGTTAAGTTACCAGCGTCCCAGTGTAGAAAATATACAAGTCGTTTTGCTTATTGATTGGTTACATTGATACAAGCCGTGTAATGCACCAATGTAAGAACTAATTTTTCTGCTAACAAAAAGAAAATGTTTATAGACTATCAAAATTTGATTCATATATTTAAGGAGGTGAAGTTGAGAGGAATTCAAAACCAAAAGGGTCTCAATAAGTTATCATGAAGAACTTGAGCAACTCAATGATGATTTATTTGGAATGAGAAGGAACGAAATGAATATGGCACTACTAAGCAAGAGGTCAAAGAAGTTCTATCAGAGAACTGGAAGGAAGAACATCATTGATGGAGTAGTACTGTTGGATATGATAAACCTAAAAGTAAATTGTTTCAACTGTCAAAAAATGGGACATTTGCCAGAAAATCAGAGCACACTAAGAGAAAGACACAAAAAGTGAATTAATGAAGCTCATCAAAGGATTAAGGATTGAAGATGCTTCGAAAACAATGTGTGCTATAGATGTGTGCCGGAGTTTGATTGGAGAGAATGGCAGAGGATTGAAATTCAAGCAAACATGGCCTCCATGGCATTCCACATATTCTGAGGTATCAAATGGAAAAATCTTGTACTAAATGCTTGTTTGCAAAATTATGAAGCTCTAAAGAAACAGTAGAATGATTATATCATGTTAAATTAGATGAAACTGGTTTTAAAGCAGCTACATATACAAGAGGTTATCCAAGTTTAGAAGCACAATTAGTTTAAATAAAAAGAATCTGAAGTTTCCTTTTCTGAGGAAATGGCTTTGCTTAAAAGAAGTGAGGACAAAAAGAAATCTAATGGGATTACTTAAATTAACTTAAAAATGGTTAAGGAAGAAAATGAGGGTATGAGTTTAAAAGTGCAAAGTTTTGAAAATCATCAACAAGACTTAGCATCAGTTGTTATCAATAAGATACAGACAAAAGGCAAAAAGTGGGATTTTGATACAATGCGATTCCTCTATCACCACATCCTTTGATTCTAAAAATAGACAACCCTTTAGACTTATCTTATTCAGGTCTTGAAGAATTCAAACAACCTGAGGTAAATGAGTAAAGTTACAGTTAATATTCAAGTATAAAGCCAACCACTGTTTGGTGATAAAGAGTTCGACAAATCTAAGGAGTCTTCACTTAAGAAGAAAAAGAATGGAAAGAAAAGTTTTTTCTATCCTGCTAATCATGCAAGGGAAAGTAGAACACAAAACAAGCTAGAAGAGAATAATGATGCTCCAATAATTGAAGATTGGTGTCAATATGAAGAGGAAGAAGTTGAGGTTATCCCTAAATGGTAGAAAGAAAACTGCTAGTACCTACTACTACTAATAAAGAGTGCAGTTAAACCTGAAAAACCAATTAGAAGGTCAATTAGGTATGCAGAGATGTACAGGTCACAGGGACCAAGGGGGAACCAAAGGAATTGGAATGGTCAAAAATCAAATCAATTAGGATGTAACTTTGTTTTTAATAACAAGGCATGTTTTATCTGTGGTAGTTTTGATCACATTCAATACAGTTGTCCTAATTCTTACAAACATATGGTTCCAAGAGCAGTCTTAATGAAGACTGGCCTAAAAACTGTCAATAATGCAAAGCCTGTTAATACTGTTAGGTCTGTTAACACTGTCAGACCTTTTAGTACTGCTAGGGCTTTTAATACTGTTAGGCCTTCTTATACTGCTCACCCAAAATCAACAGTTCTTTGTGCTAGACCAAAGACACATTTTCAAAATCAAGCACAATCAACTGTTCAAAGGCCCTTTTACAAGAAAACAGCATTAACAAAAAGGTCTAATAATCAAAATATTAATACTGGTAGACAAACTGTTAATACTGTTAGGCCAAATGTTAATACTGTCAGGGCAAGGGATCTTATGCTGGTTAAGCCCTCAGCCTGTGGGTTTGGATACCTATCAAACCCAATGGTGCATCGACAAGTCATTAACAAATATAATTACATTGATGCACGAGGCAGACCAAGTCAGTAATGCATCGGGGTGGGGTGGGGGGGGGGGGGGGGGGTCCCCAAAGATAACTAACTTCATAAGCTTTATTGTGCAATCAATTCCCAACTAAATGATAAAGGATTTGTGATAGAGGATGCTCAAGGCACAGTCTGGAAACATTAGCACATCTTTCAAATTCAAAGACTTTGCTGGAGTTAGTGTTTACGTTTGGTTAAGTAAGCAAATGGATAAAATCACTGGAAAAGGTACTCTTAAAACTGATAAACTTGAATTTTGAAGATGTAATACTTTTGTCAATAGAGGCTGACGTTCAACCTTATTATAGTAATCTCACAAATGTGTACACAAAGAACTATGTTCTTTTTACTGACTATGAATTCTTGTGCATCTCCCTAATATTAAGTTGCCTGATGAAAATCAGATACTCTTAAAATTCCTAGATAGAAATAACATGTACAGTATTTGTGATAGAAGAACATAGTTCCCTAAAAGATGGTTTAAACTATTCTAGTTGCCAGGCCTACATCTAAGGAAACAAAGATAATGGCATAGAGAGGCTTGTTCATGTACATTTCAAAAAATATCAATAAACTTGTCAAAGAAAATCCTTGTAAGAAGATTTGCCATTTAAAAAGATTTATGTAGAATACCAAACATTGTACCTGTCCTAAACGGCAAGCAACAAAGAGCCTCTTGTAATGAACCAAGGCCTTTAGTCCCAATGACTATATCCTTAAGTTAATGCTACATATGGATCTATTTGGTGCAACTTTTCTAGTAGTCTTATGCAAAAAAGTATTGCTTAGGTAGTTACTGATATTATAGTAGCATTTTTCTGTTTTCATTTAAGAACCTAAGGAAGAAACTATTGAGATCCATTAAAAACTTGATTAAAGAGATAAAAACCTAGTGGATTAAAAGTTAAAATAAACAGAAGTGATAATTGGACAAATTTAATAATACCATGTGTGGATGAGTTACGTATAGAAAAAAGGTATCAAAAGAGAATACGATAGTAGCAAGGACACCTCAGCAAAAGGTTGTGTCCTGAAATAAAGAATAGGACTCTTATTAAGGCTGCTAGAAAATGATAGCTGACTCCTAAGTGTACCTAATGAACATTTTTGGCCCATAAGCTGATTTCTACTGCTTTTATGTACAAAATATGGTCATAGTAGTAAAACCTCATAACAAGGGACTCCTTATGAACTCTTAGGGGTAATAAAACCATCTATAGGCATCATGAAACCATTTGGATTTCATGTAACAATTCTTCAATACCTTAGATAATTGGGATAAGTTTTGATGGAAAAAGTGGATGAAGGTTTCTTTGTTGGGTATTCCTAAAGTAGCAAAGCTTGTAGGTGTAAACAACATTAGAACCAGGAAAAGTACAGGAAAACTTGCATGTAGGGTTTCTTAGATAATAAACCTATGTTAGAAGGAAAGGTGTACCAAAAGTGGCTGATTTTGATCTTGATTCCAAACCCAATCAATGAATTATGTGCAGTGTTGCATGGACTTATTCTAATTTTCTGCAGTAATATCAAAGGAGTTTCTGAGTCCAGCACTATCCCTCTCAACAAGATCAAGATGTATTGTCATGCCAAATGGAAAGGGAAGCTTCATACTTTGATGATGCTTTCACATCAAATCTGTTGCTGATGCCACAAATACAAGAACAAGATGGGCTCAAGATGATTGCATTCATGATTATGTATTGATGATCAACAAGTACAAACTGCCAGTCAGAATTAAGCTTGGTAGTAGAGAAGTTCTACTAACTGCTCCTGAATTAATACTGCTACTCCAGAAGACTTTGATGGGACCAATTACAACAACTAAAGAGCACCTCATTAGGAGGATCAAAAATTGAATTGGGGAACATATCCCCATCTATGAAGTTTTTCTTCCACTCCTCAATACAAGAATTCACAAGGATCATCTAATTTGATCATGTGATTGGTGATGGCATTCTTCTTTATAAAACAAGAAGGATGACAAACTTCTTACTCTAAACTAGATTTCTTGTGTGTCATACTATTAGGGAAATACTCACCAGTACCTACTGACATGCCTTTTTGCCTGTTACTTAACTCAAGAAGAACCAAAAGCATTTCTAAAGCTCTATGATCCTGCATGTGTAGAAATCAATCATGAAGAACTCCTACAGTTCAAACTGCAAAATGAAGTTAGCTTGTAGACTTGCCTAAAGGGTGTGTGTCAAGGGCTATTGGTACAACGATGGTGTCTACATAAACAACAAAGATGAAAGGGGAATTGTTTTCAGGAACAAAGCAAACATGATTGCCCAAAGACAACTCAAGAAAGATGTATTGACAATGATGAAGTTTTTTGCTCCAGTGGCTAGAATTGTAGGCAATAAGAATATCCTAGCTTATGCATCTTATATGGGTTTATAACAGTCTACCAAATGGATGACAAAAGTGCTTTCCTATAATGGTGCAAATTGAAGAGTAGTGTTAAGTATGTCAAACTCCAGGTTTTAGAAAATTGAACCATCCCAGATAAATTTTATAAAGTTGTGAAAGCATTATATGGACTTCATCAAGCACCAAGAGCTTGGTATACACATTGGCCACGTTTATCTTTGAGCAATGGATTACAAAGAGGACAAATTGGATCAAACTTTGTTCATCAAATACCAAAATGGTCATATTAATGGCTTGTTCAAAAATTTATGTATATACATCATTTTTGAACAACAAGAAATAGCAAAGTGATGAGTTGGAGAAGCTTATGAAAGAAAAATTTACAGATGTGGGTTTCTATGTTAGAACTCACCTTCTTTTTGGGATTGCAGGTCCCCAACAGAGAAAGAAAGGGCATCTATATCAGTCATGATAAATAAAGTCCATTGAAATTTTGAGAAAGTCAATCTAAACATTGTGAATCTGCCCACTCCCACAGATTAGGAAAAGCCATTGTTTAAAGATGCTGATGCTAAGAAGTTGATGAACATCTCTATAGGACAAATAATTGATCTTTGATGTATCTTACAGCAAACTAGACCATATACATGTTTGCAGTATTGCACTGTGCAAGGTTTCAGGTTTTCCCCCCAATAAACTTCCCAACTCTTAGCTGTAAAAAGGAATCTTAGGATATTCTTAAAGCAAACCATCTCTAGCCTTTGGTACCGCTAAAGGAATTCTCCATGGTAGTTAGTTGCTTCACTGATAGTGACAATAACTGGAGCTCCACTTGGATAGGAAAGTCAACCACTGAGGTTGTCAATTTTGGTAACTAGTTATATTTTCTTGCAATGCAAGAAATAAACTGTATTTTAAATAGCCAACTTCTGACAACAGAAGCTAAAATGTGGCAGCAGCAGAGTTGCTGTGTACAGGTTCTCAAGATCCAAAACCACTTGCAGAAGATTTAGGGTTAAAATTTATGAACACTGTTATTTACATAGACAATTACTAGACTATCTGTATAATAAAAAATCCTGTTCAAACATCTAAAACAAAACATATAGTATATTAACATCACTAGTAACAGAGATTGCAATGCAAAAAGTTGATTTCAAAAGGCTAAAATTAATACTCAACAAAATGTATCAGATCTTCTTACAAAAGTTTATGATGCCGGTAGATTTCAATATATGGTCCCATATAAGAATGCTCAATCCCAAAGGCCCAAAATCTCTTGTTTGGTTTTTGTAAAAGTTTGTTAAAAGTTAGTACGTTACGTTTTTTTTGTAAATTTAATAACTGCTATTTCTAATTAGTACTGCTAATTATGTTTAACACTGTTTGTTAAAACTGTTGCGTATAAGTTAGTACTGCTGGTTATTTTCTATGTATTTCTGTTAATCCTGTTAGTAACACTTAATACTGTTAAACATGACAAATGTTTAGGTTATGTTTTTCTTGGTTTTAAGCTAACTTTTTTTCAGATAAAACTATGAAGTGGGTGTCCTTATTACTCCATAAGTGTATTATTATTGCGAGGATGCAAATTGCTGTTGTTCTTAAAAGTGTTGGATGAACACCACACCCCAAATGGTCATCAATTCACCATTTCTAATAGACATCAAGAATTAGACTATCCAGATGCAAACGGCTTACTGTGACAAAGACAACCACCAATCCGGTAAGAAAGAAGAAAGTTATACTCAACACAATATGGACAACAAACCCACCATGTAAATGACAATGAAGGTCAAAGGCTATCCCAAAGCAAACGGCTCTTGTTAAAGACTCTCAAATCCGATTATGGCTGGTTAGTTTGCCAAAAATTACACTTATGAGTGATTTAGTGAGCTAAAACAAAAAGATAGAATTGTGAGGCTCAAAAACAGAAAGAAGCAGAGTGAAAAATATCCAAAGTGAAAGAGAGAGCCAAAAAGAATTGAGAGATTAAATTGAGACCTAAAAACAGAAAGAGAGATATGAGAGAAGTTATTCTAAAAGTCTTAACACCTAAGGTAGTTTGTACTGGCTTAAGGGTGTTAGAATGATAATACTGCTAGCATAGTTGTAAGTACAGCTAGGCCAAATTTAATACTCTGGATGACCGTTAGTAACTGTTTGGGCCTAACAGAGTTATTTGATTAATTAAATAGAGCCGATGAGATATTTCCGCAAATACCTATATAAAGTGGTTTGTACCAATTGGACTTTCGTGCATCTACTATATATTCACATGATTTAATCAAGAAAAACCATCGAAATTTACTTTAATATTGGTCCAACTAATATCTCTCTGTTTTCTCTATTAAAGTGCAATTAACTTTCTCCAGCCTTCATACATACATACACGATCATATCCCACTCTATGACTCATAGTATACTCATGGCAATTTTAGAATTTATGTGACAAGTCACAACAGGTAATGCATTTTCCTTGAGAAAATCTACGTGAAGTGCAGGGTTTCATCAGATAATAGATTTTCTCAATCAAAGTCACATTTGCTATGCACTCACCAAGAAGCCAGAGGTTTGTGTCTCTTTTATCAAACAATTTTGGAGGTCTGCTGAGGCTTCTAATGATGAAAATGGTGAAGTCAAGATAAATGCTACTATTGATGGTCACTCCCTGTCTATCACCGAAGGTTCTTTAAGGCGACATCTCAAGTTGGCTGATCAAGATGGTATTACTTCTATTCCATCAACAGAGATCTTTGAATAAATTGGCGCATATGGGATATCACACCACTCAGATAAGTTAACCTTTCAAAAAGGTTCCTTATTCACCTCAATGGAGTTTCATATACATACAATCTCATTGCCTAAGCCCAAAGAAGACTGATTGGGATCAGTTTAGTAGTCATATTGCAGCTGCCATTACATGTTTAGCGACAAATGCGGAAGTTTAATTTTTCTAGGATGATCCTTTGATTCCACATGGTTGTCTAATACTCTTGTCCCCATAAGTTTTTGAATGTACCCTAGGTTCATTAAGATATGCCTAGATATGCAAGAAACACCACCTCAACAACACACAAGAATATATCATGTTCCATCTCTTAGTGTGAAAGTGTTTAGTAATATGAAGAGGTCTACCAAGGCATTTTCAGGACATGAGGTTGCTTTATTCCCACATATGTTAGCTGTTACTACACCCTCAACTTCACCTTCTAGAATCACATCTTCACCTTCCCCTACACCTTCACCTTCACCTGAACCTACCCCTGCTCATACACCATCACATACTCAACCTTCTCCTACACAACCATCACCTACTCAACTCTCACCTACTCAACCTGCAACAGAACACCATCCTCCTACACCCCATGACTCACCTCTCCATGCTGTTAACTCACATGAAGTGAATGAGGTATTTTAAAACTTTCCAGATTGATGATTTAGTTACAACACCTTTCGGACAGGATTGAAGTTTTGGAGGCTGACCTTGATAAGACAAAGAAAACCTATAGTTCTGTGCTTATACTAAAGAAATTTTTTATCAATTCTCAGGTTCAAGACGCAAGATTCTCAGTATCAAGATTGGGAAAGCAAGTAGACAAGCTAGGTTGTTCTTCAGAAGATGAACCTTTGAAGATGGAAAACTTCAAATAGGGGAGGAAGTTATCTTGATGAAGAGTTCAAGAAAAATCCAAGTACTGACACAGAAATATTCATTCAAGAATGTACTCCAAAGGGTCATTCAAGAGGGCAGTGAGAAAGCAAGTGATGAAGTTAGTACTGCTGGAGCAAAGAAAGATACAAGCTAGTGAAGAAGTTCCAAGAGTTTAGTACGCTGAGGTAAACTTTAGTAATGGCTGTAGTAGAACTGTTATCTATACTAGAAGAAGTGCAGAGAAAAGGTCAGACAGATAAGGGAAAAGCCATAATGAAGAGGAAGAGCCTAAGTAGAAAATCTAAAAAGTCCTTGAACAAGAAAGGTTAAGTTACGCTGAAGCAATCATGAACTTGAAATAGCAATGAAATGATGAACAAAGAAGCTCAAATTGCTAGAGATGAAGAGATTGCTAGACAGTTGGTATGAAGAAGAAAGGTGAACATAAAAAAAAAGAGCTATGGATGAACCAAGACTGCTAAAAGATATGATTGGAATGACCTTCTGTCATCAATATCATACTCAAAAGATGAAGCCAAAGACAGTTGCCCAAGCCAGAAGAAATATGATCAAATATTTGAAGAATCAAGGGAAAGGGAATGTCCTACAATGTCATTAGGCCAATATTTGAAAAGGTGTGTGATTTTAATCAAAATATTAAGCCTATAGATGCAGAACATGGAAGTGAAAAGCAAAAGTCTCCTGCAAAAGAAAAGTATCCTGAAAAAGATTGTGGAACAAAAAAGAAAAAGGATTGATACACAAGAAGAGTTGAAAGAAGGTGTTAAAGAACCTGGAGCCAAGAGAAAGAAGTCCATTCCTAGAAAAAGCATAACGAAGAGACAAAAGCTAGAAGAAGATGCTGAGAAAGATGAACTCAAAGGATTTTTGGATATAGTACCAAGAGAAGAGGCTCCTATAGAGGTTGAATCTATATCTACAAAGTTTCCAATTGTGGATTGGAAGACTTGTGTTTTGACATAGACTTTGATGTACAAACAAGAAATCAGAGGAAATGAAGCTCAAAGTGAATATAATATACTGAGTGAAATGCTTTATAAAAGATATTGATAGATTGGATGTAGAAGAATTGTTCAGATTAGTCAAGGAAAGATACAGTACTTCAAGACCAGAAGGATTTGATCTGATGCTATGGGGAGATTTACATACTCTGTTTGAGCCTGATGAAGATGATGAGATTTGGAGAGATCAGAAATGAATACAATCTTTAAGCGGAGATTATTTTATTTATGTGGGTATTCATATATTTTGCTGATGAACATGG
Source organism: Tanacetum coccineum (assembly GCA_026074375.1). NCBI lineage: Eukaryota > Viridiplantae > Streptophyta > Magnoliopsida > Asterales > Asteraceae > Tanacetum > Tanacetum coccineum. Next base: position 16,813 of record BQNB010080947.1, read on the forward strand.
ATGGCAATTCATATGTTGACAGAGAAAAAAGTATCCTTTAAGCCAGAGAGATTTTAACAAAGAAGTTAATAAAAAATTGTAGTAGATCCTGAGAGCACACCATGGCTTGAACTCCATCAGGTTCATAAGAAGCTCCATGCAGAAGTTACCGAATTGTTTTGGAAAGAACATCAGCAGAAAAAGAAGACAAAAGAATTTATTTTTCCAGAAGAAACCCTGATGATTTGTGAAGGACAATCACATTTAGTGTGAGGATTGTTAGTAAATAAATTTCATATGATTTAAATACTGCCCACAGTACTAAAGGAGTTAGTACTGGCCATACAAAGTTAGTACTGGCCGTAGTTACTTAATACTGCCTAGTAGAAGGAGTTAGTACTGCTAAATGGTCAAAGCTGTTGAACTGAAGATAAGAATGCATGGAGATTATTTCATAATATTTATATTTGAATTGTAACTGAACCTAAATAACAGGCTGATATCTTTGTAAAGGGCTCCTTGTATTTCTATAAAAGGAGATCCTAAGTGTAGTGAAAATTAGAACTTTAAGAGATACATTTCAAGTGCTAGAAATAGTTAGAAGAGAAATTATTGTAATATCTTCAAGTTGTAACCCCAGTACTTTCAGAGTACTCGTATTATTTCAATAATATTGAAGCAGTGTGTTTTGTGTTCATTGTTTGTTTTTGTCATTACTGTTCCATTAATAAACTTCTCTAGAGTATCAAAGTGTAGATTCCGCATACACTTTGGTATACATACAAAGTCTCAATCTTTGTTATTTTGGATTCTTCCAAGGTAACAAAGTCTTTACTACGTAAAGAATCGATCAAGGCGTGGGATCAACATCACCAGTTCACCATGTCTAACATACATCAAGAACTGGCTAGTCCAGAAGCAAACGGCTTTTGGTAAAGACTTCTCAAATTTGTTTACAGCTGATAGTTTGCTAAAAACTATATGGTTCTTAACTCACCATGCTTCACAGTAAAGAGTTGGCTAGTCCAAAGCAAACGGCTCTTAGTAAAGATATCTCAAATCTGTGAAAGTTGGAATTTTATACAAAAAATATATGTTATCAGTGCACCATGTTATTAACAATGAAGCATTTGTGGCTATTCTAGAGCAAACGGGCTACTTGTAAAGAAATATCAATCCGTTTATGGCTGGTAGTTTGCCAAAAACTACATAGCCAACTGTGTTGCTGAAAAGACTAGAAGCTAATCAAAGTTGAAGTTTAAAAGGTTGTAAAGTGTTTGGATACATCCTCCTGGTGTTCAAGAAGCTCAAGGTGAAGAAACATGAAGGTTGACAAGTAAACATCATGTTTAGGGGAGGATTGTTGGGTTTTAGAAGACTTTACAACTTACTGCTGCTGGTTCAACATTGGTGCTGCTAGTGAAGATTTAGTGCTGCTAAGAAAGATGAAGAAAAGCAACTAAGTCTTTAGTGCTGTTAGTGTAGAGTTAGTATAGCCAGGACATTGTTATACTGTTAATATAGTTAGTGGCCATTAGTAGTAAGTTAGTGCTGCTAGCAATATAAAGTTTTTGCTGTTAGGAGATATTCATGAGTTAAATTAGGAATAGATATGCATTATCTCCTCACGCGTTTTGTAAGCCCATTAGGGTTTCCTTGGTGTATAAAAGGAACCCTAGGCATAGTCAATAGATATAGATCAATAGAGATCAATTAGCAATCATAACTTGTAACCTAGTACGATTCAAGTTATAATATAAAGTGTGAGTTTATTAGAAGATCTCTTGTGTTTACTTAATACTGTTCTTCTTAGCATTGTTGATTAGTTTCCGCATATTCAATAGTGTTCAATCAGTGTTTCATTATTGTTGCTTTGGATTTATCTAAAGTAACAAACCCTTTGCAAGCTAAAGGTTCAAGATCTATTCAGTAAGGGATCCATCACATTCTCTCTTATTTCTCTCTCTACTTTCTCTCTATACATTCTTCACATCTTCTCTCTATTTTGTAGCTTAATTTCGTGTTCCAAATATAAAGTGGAAGTGATTATATGGTTCCTACATGTGGTATCAGACGCCTCGAGTTGGTTTAGGGGTTTCGTTGTGGTTATATTGAGCTTATTTTTGATTTTTTTTCTTAGCGTATTTTCTTCTTTTGTACGTGGGCTAATAACATTAATATAGAGTTTTTAAATAACATTTTTAAATTTTTTTGTTTCTACTGTTTCTCTTATTATACGATTTCACATGGAAACAATTTATAGTGTCATTTGATTTTGGGCTTAGTGTTCAAAATTTTAATTTTGGGCTTATATTTTCGTATTAACAAACTGATAACACATATTAGAATTTTGTTTTGAGCTTATAAGTCAAGACAATATTAATTGTCTCCATATTTCAAAAAGTAGTTTAACACTATTAGTATATAACAATCTTTGTTGTGTCTTGTTTTCAAAAACAATCGTATCATCGTTTGCATATTCGTAAACCATATCTTGTATTTGCCCTTGTTTATTCTTTTTCTTGCTTGTTTAGACGTGCTGTTTAGTTTTGGGTTCAATTGATAAAAACTCATTAGTTTATCATTCACAAACAGAAAACGTAACAAGACTATTGCTGCATTATGGGGTGGCTTTTTGTGATAATATTGTCATATTTTAAGCCTTAAAGTGTTCTTGGTAAGAGGTTTGTATAAGGTATGTACACAATCTTTGTTGTTTTTAGCCGAATACATGCAAAGAAACTAGAGGTGTACTCGTTTTTTGTTGGCTAGTTGCAAGTTAGCTATAAGCCAAAACATAGTACGCATAGCGGTTTGGCTAGTAATCCAAACTGTGAAAGTGACATACGACGGTCTAGCTATTTAATTTTGGTAGCGGTTTGGTTTGAACCTAAGAGGTTTGATAAACAGGTGTAGCGGTTTAACATTATCTTGGCCTATCCTAAACGAAAACTCTTTTCATTTGTATTCTTGGGAAGCGGTTGGTATAGTTTTCTGGTAGCGGTTTACGGGTTCATGTCAAATAGCGATTTGCCAACTTTACATAAGTAGTGGTTTGTTAAACTTAGCATCGGTTTGTGTGTTATTTATAGCGGTTTGATTCCAAGACTTGAGTAGCGGGTTGGCATCATTCAAGTAACGGTTTGATAACAAGGGTTCATGGTTTGGTTTACAAACGAAGAAGACACACGGTTTTCAGGTTTTTCGGTTTCGAGCTTCGGTTGTTCGCGGGTCTTCTAACTTATATCATTATGAACGCGGACCATCAACGATCTCCGTATGTATTTACTTTTGGTCGAGCGATAAACGTACGCTCCGCGGAAGAAAAAAAACCATTCGTTACATTTTGTGAATTTAACGAAGATGATGCATGATATGGATGGAACACGTGTAACATCCGGGAATTTTCAGAATTTTAAAGACTGATTATAACCTTTTGCCTTTTTGGTCTGACTGACCATTTTTGAACTTTTGGCTTTTATTGTCTCATAAAAAACCGGTTTACCGCATAACTGGGAAATTTTAAATGACTATTTTACCCTTTGACTTTTTGGGTCTGACTTGACTTTTTGACTTTTGGTCTTTTATTGTCACATAAAAGCGATTACCGCGTAACCAGTAATTTTTCTGAACATATTTAAAAGAGATATATGTTATTCTTAAGTTGATTTATAAAAAACAAGCAACTAAATCACGTTTTCATTATTCGGACTCTAAAACAATTTGATGTAAAACGATATTCCTGACAAGTTTTTAGTTTTGATCGAGACCCGAAAACAGTCAGAAAGTGACTGAAATGCCCTCGCAAGATTATAGAAACAAAAAAAATAATTAAATCATATTTAATTATCACTTTTTATTAAATAAAAATATTTAATAAATTAGTTATCTTGTTATTCAAAAACGTTTGTTAAAAACGCAATTATTCAAGTTAAAATTTATTTTACGGACAAAGTTTGTCAGCGATATACAATTAAATGATAAACATTTTAAATAAATGTTATAAAACATTATGAAATAAAGTCGTGTACATACTCATTTTTATAGGAAAAATGATTTGGAAAACAAAGTTTCGTGATTCGAATCATCCGTTAAGTCGCTCAAACGAGTCTCGAACCACTATTTTACAAAATGATACTCAAAAGTTACACCTTTAGTCCCTCAAGTAATATACACTTGCCACTTTAATTTATAACTTTTATTATATAAATAAAAGTTATATATTTTTTTCATTTTGATAAAACACAACACACATACATATCACCTCTCTCCCTCAATTTTTTCGGCGAGTCCCACCGCCGCCGCCGCTCCGGCAACCGCCGCCGGCACAGGAAAACTTTTCCGGCGAGTTTTCCAGCCGAGTCCAAAAATGTTCCCCGTCACCCGATCTACCTGATCCCCACCACCACGCGCCGCCACGCACCTACACCACTACTGCTGCCGCCACACCAACGCACCAGTCACCACCATCATTATCATTACACCGTCATCATCATCATCACGAATCACCACCACCATAGGGTGCGTTTGGTTTAGTCTAAAACGAGTAGGGTGCGTTTGGTGTTGTTTCAGCCGGCATAGGGTGCGTTTGGCTGTTATTAGCACCGAGAGGGTGCGTTTGGATCTGGGTTCAGACTAGGGTGCGTTGGTTTCATGAGTTGCACCAGTGAGGTGCGGTTGGTTTCATAAAATGACAAAGGGCTGCGTTTGGTTTGTCTCGACACCGAAATGGGTGCGTTTGGTTGTTAATAGCCGCACAAGGGTGCGTTTGGTTTTGTGGTTTACACCCGAGAGTGTGCGTTTGGCTGTTAAAACAGCCACCAGGGTGCATTTGGTTTGGCAGTCATCGCGCAAGGGTGCGTTTGGTTGGACAGATTTGCATAAAGGGGTGTTTGGTTTATCAGAAATGCACAAAGGGTGCGTTTGGCTTAACAAAGATGAACGAAGGGCGTGTTTGGTTTAACCGTTTCAAAGTAAGGGTGCGTTTGGGTTAATACCAATTTACTAATAAAAGTATACCAAGATTATATATATATAAAAAAATCAGACCAAATGGTGGATAATTGGTTAAATAAATGTGATTAGTTATTATTTTCGGATATATTATACTAGGCCCGTAACGGACTTATAATATGAAAATAACGACAATAACCAATAAATACACTTGAAATTACTAGGATGTTTTTTATTAGATTGATTTGGAAAAGTTGATTTGCAACAAAGTCTTTCGACTTGGGATCGTTTTATAAACGGAAAAGTCATGGCGAAATTTATATAAATTTCTATATTTAGTAATGTTTTACTAAACCTCTATTATTTTAAAGACCCAGTAAAAGGGACTAAGTTATATTTTAAAGATATATTAAATTATAACTGTATAATAACCTGACAACGAACGAAAAACTATACATTTACAAATGTGACAACAATTTTAGCTACGATCCGTCAATAAGACGAAAGATTAATTTATAAAATATTATTTTATAAATTC
>BQNB010080948.1:3853-29774 GCA_026074375.1 Tanacetum coccineum
AGGGTGGTTGGTTGGTTGTATGTTTCATTTCACATAATGTATTTCATGTTTTCTATTTTCTCTCACTAGAAAAATACATCCTTCCTCCTACTTTCTCTCTCTAGTTCTTGGTTCATATATCAAAGATTACTTGTATTCTATAGCACGAACCTTCTGATCCATTAAGCTCCTTGCAAACTCAATGGCTTCCTAGAGTATTTTTGGCTTAGATGTCATCACACTCCTTTAAATATTATCGAGAAGGCCTCCAACATACCTCTCCACTTTATCATCTTCATCCGGAATCATTCTTGAACATAATAAAATCAATTCTTGAAAGCATTAAGTATAGCTCTCAACATCAGTACCTTTCACAGACAAGTTCTAAAACTCGGTCTCTAGCTTCTTAATTTCACTTCTTGGATAGTAGTTTTCAGTCATCATCTTCATCAAAGTCTTCTAGGGCATCCTATATGCATCATTGTTCCAAATAGTCCTAACATGGGAATTCTATTACGTTAGTGCACCCCTAGCAAAGTACAAGTCACATACTTCCCTTGGCATTCAACAGTACAGTTGCTGATATAAAACACAGATTCCATCTTTTTAAACTAGTGGGCTAATCCAGTCCCTTTAGTTCCATTAAAATTTAGTGGCTGACAATCAAGAACTCCTTATACGTGCACACACAAGTAGTGTGTGACTTCCTTCCACCACCGCTTCCTGAGTCTTGGCTTTCATTTCCATTATCGTTTCTATTTCCACTATTTCAATTTGCCTCATAATCTGCCAACGCATCAACCACGTGTTGGGTTATCAATTCCTCAATAGCGGCTGCGCTCATACTGGTTTTCTTTGGTGGCATTTTTCTTCAAAATCAAAGGAGTAAACAGAATAAAATAAAATTAGTCTAGTTCAAAAGTCGTGCTCCAAAGATGAAATGTTGTGAGGTGACAGGTTAAAGTCGTGTTTCAATTAATCGGCATGATTCTAGGCGATGGATCACAAGATGACGTAGGTGTTTCAACAGTATGGGATGGGTGTTCAAACTCAAAGTTGAATGGTAAGGTAACTAGTGGGATCGGCCGACTGTGACAAGTTTTAATGTTATGTAAAACTGTATTAATTAAAGTAGTGAAAGAGTTTTAAGACCATCGTGTCAATCATAATGTCTTGAGAAAAGTTCTAGTATTTATATAAATAGCAATTATATAAAACAAGTATAAAGTATACGCAAGGAAAGTTAAGCACAAATATAAGCCATGTAAGCAAGTAGTGTGTATGCACATGAAAAAATTTTATGTGATGCAATTTTTATGAAAACGGTTATAGTCTAGGTAAGATATGCAACCTAGTTCTCTATAACCTTGGCTCTAGATACCAATCTGTAATACCCCTAAAATATATGGCAGCGAAATGGTAACCGGGGGCGTTACTTCATAAAACAATAGCACAAGATATAAGAGAACGACAGCTAAATGAGTCGTTTGAAAGGTAACCTCATTGATTTGATTGAAATAAATAAGTTATAACATTTGTCCCAATAATTTGCATCAAAATGAAAGACTTAAATTAGTACAACGAGGAATGATAGTTTGTATGCATAAAGAAATTCGTGAATGTATTCTTGAAAAGTTTGGACTCCAATGCACATCAAGAACGTCATGCGGCTTATTCACCTGAGAAATACATGCTTAAAAGTGTCAACAAAAAGTTGGTGAGTTCATAGGTTTATGTATGTATAAATGTGGGACTACAAGAGTTCAACATGTGAAATAATATAACACATACAAAATCATAAAATATAATTACGATTGCACCAAGCTCATGACACTGGAGCTACAACAGTTTATGTATGCCAATTAATTTTAGGTAATCAAATGTGTGCAAATTTATGCAAATAATGTGCCCTTGTAGATGTTCAACCCACAACATCTAAAATCCGATATGGTATACGTCTGTTGGTTATGTTTGGGACCAATCCTGGACGGGGATGTCAATCTCAAATAGATCTATTTAAAATATACGCGCTTACACAAAGTAATTAACAGTTCATGATAATGGGCATAATGGGTTGTCGCTACTTAGGCAAACTATAGGATCCATTTGCTTAATGGATCTTAACCTTTAGCTTGTAAAGGGTTTGTTACCTTAGATAAATCTAAAGTAACAATGATGAAACAATGATTAACCACTATTGATTACGCGGAATTTAATCAACAATGTAAAGAAGAACACAATCAAAACACTTTTATATTGAACTTTGAATCCGCCTAGGTTACATATTACAAACTATGTTTACTATATTGATCTCTATGATCTTCTGTAGAACTATATCTACTAACTATGCCTAGGGATCCTTTTATAGACTAAGGAAACCCTAATGGGCTTTACAAAACGCGTATAAAGATAATGCATATCCTTTCCTATGATATCTCATGCATATCTTTAACTCTAACTAATTTCTGCAATTTCTGCATAAGCAGACTTAACTGTTACATAAACAGTATTAACTATTTAATACTGCCAATACTAACTATGATAAAACCTTCTACTAGTACTAACTATTATACTAGCAGAACTAACTATAATACTAACAGAATTAAGTCTGTTATACAAAATTCCTAACACAAACTCGTAATTTGTTTAAAAGAGTACTTACGTCTAAATGTAAAATAAGGCATGTATCTCACACCGGGATTTGTAAATATTGTTAAACAAGTAAAGCGAGGCTATAAACTCACTTTAAGTGATGGAATTGTCTTTGGATAAATCAACAAGGAATGTTGTCACAAAGGACCGGTATGCAACCTATTTAATTATAGGTCGATTTAGAATAATGAAGTGAATATAAAATAATGCACTATATTTTATATTGTTATATCATCACCTAATAGTTTGTCATTCAGTTGAGTAGTCAAAGTAATGTTTACGTTAAGTTTAACAATTAATTTCTGAGTGTATACGTTCGTAATATATTTTAATAGCCATAAAATTAATTATAGTCTATTATGCTCGATTTACCACTTTTATTATTTTTTACAACGACAATGAATATATAGTCCAATTAATTTATAAAATAATATTTATGATTGTGAAAATATGGGCATAATCAGGCTTTGATGGGATTAAGAGTTCTAGGGATGCTTGAGGGATTGCCAAGTCTTGGATAACCTGTGTCAATACAAATAGAAATACTACGTTAAGTGAAGCGCAAGGGTGTCCATGCGAATCACCTCCGGTGTGAGAGTAAGTATGTGCTTTTGTAAAGTAAGTATGTAAGTATGAAGGAGTATCTGAAAGTCTTCGTCATACCTAGAGACCTTGCCATCTATTTATATGTGTAGAAATAGGATGGGATGAGGCCTTAGCACAAAAGCCAATATCGTGGGGGCGTCCTACATTTTGAGGGATGATTGCAGGAATTGTATACCACATTCTCTACCTTGGCAGGAAAGCTTTGGTGGAGAGGGAGATCATGGGTGTTTGACTTAAGCAAGTCTGACCTATGCCCTAGTTTCGTCGAAGGCCTTACCGCGAAGGTTTTGGGGCCTTCGCGTGGCGGATTCCTATACTGGTAACTGTCTCGAAGACAATATTATGCCACTCAAAACTATTTAAAGGTTTCAAAGTACAATTAGGAGAAGATCCCATTCAAGCTTGAAGGGGAGGCCTTCGAGCCAGAGGGGAGGGTACGTCATCAAGCCCCCCAGTCGAATGTAATATATGCATCTATGGATGCATTGCGTTCGACTCATCAAATGTAGTCCAAATCGTAGGCCATGTCGAAGACCCGCACTGCATTCATTTAATTATAAGTCCACTTGTTGTAGAGTTAGTTGAGCTTTTAAATAAAGATTACCCAACAGTCTTTCCTGGGTAATCATGAATGTCTTATCCCACTTTTTCCTTAAGTTTGAAATCTGGACGATCCCTGATGCTTGACACATGGATGGTCGTAAAGTTATTGGGAGTTACCTATTAATACTTTTCCATAAACCCTTCTTGTCTTTTCACCGTCATTATTTTCCTTTCTACTTTCTTCGAACTGTTGTTCTTCTATCTTCAAGGTAAGTCAATAATCACCATATTTTTAATTATGAGTGCGAAGGATTCCGTAACCACTCAAACTTGTGAACTTTCAAAAGAGGAGTTCAATGATTTTCTCACCCTTTACCCCATTCCTTCTGAGTATCGTGTTATTCTTCCTAAATCCAATCAGACTATTTTTGATGCTCCTCTTGGGTATGTCAGGTTATACACCCATTCATTCTCTTTTGCAAATCTTAGACTTCCCCTTACTGAGTTCTTCTGTGAAGTTCTTGAATACTTTTAGGTTTATATATCGAGGCTCAACCCTTTTGGTTGTGCCAAGCTCACCACTTTTGTTGCCATGTGCAAAGCTTATGGTTGTGAGCCCTCTATCAACCTCTTCCGAGGGTTCTTCAATTTGTGTCGAGCTGGTAAGTGGTTGACTTTTGCTAAAAGGTCTGAAAAACATATTCTAAATCTGCTTCCTAAGGTCATTACTCGTATCGGGGGTTGGCATGAACGATTTTTCTATGTGCAAGACTCCATTATCCCTGCCAAGTATCTACAACTTCTATCTGAGCAAAACAAGCTTGATTCAAAATCCTTCAAAGATAAACTTCCTCCAAATATTGAGGAGAATCCTCTGTCCCAGCGTCTTGGTTGATATCCCATAAGTGTTCGCGTGTTTCCTGATCCTATTCTTTTCTTGGATGGTCTCAAACCTTCATGGGAATATGGTCAGCAATGACTTGCGATCATGGCGGGCGGCAAGGGTATTTATCTTTCTTGCTTCTTTCTTCATTTTTCTTTTTTACTGATATATGATTTACTTTTTCTTCCTGCAGAAATGGATTTTAGGAATTTTATCTACATTGAAGATGATGAGAATTTAGCATTTTTGCCCAACAAGCCTTCCCCGAGCTTTGGCACTGGTTCCCCATTTGTTTCAGTGAACACGGAGCCTCTGAAAGCCAACAAATAGCCTGTGATCCAGTCTGTAGAGGTTATAGCATATTCTGGGGAGAGCCCGAAGCCTGAACTGTTTGTTGTTCATCCTAGGAGTGTAGCTGATCGGATAAAGGATAGGAAGTGTAAAACTAGAGGAGGGTCATCTAGGCCTCTTGTTAAGAGGAAACTTTCTCCTGGGTCTTTAACCTCCTGTACTACTCGTGCCAAGACTTCTTCTTCGAAGGACGATGCTCCCTTCTTGACAGTGTCTAATGATGACGAAGGTAGACTTCCACTCTTTAACCTGCCTTGTATTGTCTTTGCATCATGGGTTCATTAATATGTTTGTCTTTTCTTCTTTTTAGGTCTCCCTGATGTCCTTAAGCTTAAGGATGCTACTGCCTGCCACCTCAAGATCTCTGCTATTACTCCTCCAGCTTGGAAGAATCATCTGGATAACCACATAGATGTGGAGTTGCTGGATCTTCATGATCGTAGTTATGCGAGACAAGCTGTGGTTGACAATGCTGTTAACAAGAGGTCTCGTAGGTTGTTGTAGGTTATTGAGAAGCTAAGATGTGAATTTGATGTTATAAGGAACACGAAAAAGGCTAGGGAGGAAGAGTGTGAGGGGTTGCGGGTCAAATGCGACGCTGCTATGACTGAGTTTGAGAAGAATCCTGCTGTGGTGGCTCTTTAGGAGAAGATATATGTTCTCTTCACTAAAGTCAAAGAGCATAAATTGAATCTTGACAGGATGATGTTGGAGAGCTAAAAGTGGGCAGGTTACCAACAGAGGCTTTTGACTTTGTAGTTGAAGGTTACTTCTTTTGAGGCCGAAAAGGCAAGGTTAGAGGCTGTTGAAGTGTCCCTTTGCAAAGAGGTTGAGGAGCTTAAACAAGATAGGAGAGAGGTGGTATCAAAAGTCATTCCCTGTGCTGCAATGGAGCTTGTTTATAGTGATGACATGGGTAGCCTTGTTGGTAGGCTTGTGTCCTCTACTATCTTGTATGGGAGATGTAGGGCATACAAGCAGGTTGCTGATATGAAGGAGCCTTTCTACTTGTCAAAAGTGAAAGGTTATCGTTCTTCTTATAAGAAGGAGCATACTCAAGCCAACAACGATTTTACCACCGCTACTTTTCCTTGGTTGGATGATATCGTACCAGATCATTCGGCTCCTATTGAGGTTTTATTGTCGAAGAAGCCTCCATCTCTTCAAAGGCATGTTCCTTCAAGGACTCAAGTCCCCTTCCCTGCTTCTCAGAAAGCTACTACATCCTCGGCTCTAGTCTCCAATCTGATGTCTCCTCCTGCAGATGCTTCCGTTACGAAGCCCCATGCATCTTCACTTCAATAAAGGTCACCATGTTGGTGTTAATTCAATCTTAAGTGTGACATGTACCCTTTAAACAATTTATTATGATCCAAGCTACGACCTTTAGACAAATCATATTTTCACAATGGTTTATGTAGGCCATTGTATGAACAACGTATGTCAACCTTTAAGGTTTACTTCTGGATGGTATTCTCCCCTTGGGCAGTGAAATATAGAGACATAGTCCCAAGTTTTATCTATGATATCCTTTGTTTCTTTTGCTATGATTTTAAGGGACGTTAGTTTGACCCCTTTATCATTTATAAGTAAAATTTTGCGCTTTATGAAGCGAAGGCTTAAGTGTGGTCTTAAGTTACCAATTATGCAGGCGAACATCTTATGCCAACCTTGAAGGGAGGCTTCCACGGGGAACATAGTCTCCCATCATATTTGAGTATTTGGAGGACTTCGAGTCTGACTCCTTTATACGCTTTATCAAGCGAAGGCTCATGTGTGGCCTCAAATTTTTGACTTGTTTGTCAATGTTCAAATGAAGGGTTACGACCCGCTTCATTACGTCCTCAAAGCTAAAATAAGCAATGAGGAAAGTTAACGTGAATTTTATGGATGTTTATATCCGGTGGGGCTCATGCGTGGCCTCACAACATCCTTTTGAACATTGAACTTAGCAATTTTAGGCTCAAGTGTGGCCTTATGAGATCTTTTGTTATAAATAACGACACAGAAGATTTAGAAGTCTGTTTCATTAATAGTGTAGAAAGATTTACATCATCTCGCGTATGAACACTTAGTTTGCTACACTTTTTTAGATAGTCGAAACAATGCCTTTTGCTTAAAAAGAAGAAGAGAATTGTAAAGGAGGTAAGTTTTACATGTAAAACTTACGAAGGTTTGTTCCTTTTAATGTTTGAATCAACGAGTGATTAGATGTGTCGATGATCTTGTAGAGTTCTTCTTCGTGGACTTCTCTTATCATATGAGGACCCTGCCTGCAGGTTTTTTGTGTTGTTTTGCAATAGCAAAACAAAATCTCCTACCTTGTAGTTGGAAAGACTGTTCCTTTTGCTGTGATACCTTCGCATCTCGTTTTGATAGTAAGCCTTTTCAATCGAAGCTACTTCCTTTCTTTCCCTTCTTTTTGTCACTTCTTTTGCTCTTCCTCTACCAACTTTAGCCATAATACTTTTGACTGTTAGGATTATGGCCTCAGAGCCGTAGGTTAAGCTAAACGGTGTCTCTTCCTGGTTGTTTCTTGGAAGTGTTCTGTGTACCCACAATACTTGAGATAAATCATCCACCCATCCTTGTTGGCTTTGAGCTAGTTGCTTTTCGATTCTACTCGTTATCTCCATATGTTCTGTGATGGGGGAGAAAGATTATGTGATTTTTAATCCTCTGCAAAGGTCTGCGAAGATGCCCTCTCTGAAGTGCTTATCGTCCTTCGAAAGGATTATTTGTGGTACTCTGAATCTGCACACCACATATTCCCATACAAACCTTTCCACATGCCTTGCACTTACAGTGGTCAGACGCTTTGCTTCTATCCATTTAGTGGAGTGTTCTATGGCTATTGCCAAGAATTTCAATCCTACTAAGGCCATTGGTAAGGGTCCTAGAATGTTGACTCCCCAATGACTAAACGGCCATGCATTTCCAGCTGCTATTGCCCTGATTTTTGCTCTTTTCTTCATCGCATTGCATTTCTCATAATCTTGAATTACTCTTGAGACGTCTTTGTGCATTGACGGCCAATAATATTCTTGCTTTGTGATCCTGACCACCATTGAACGTGCCTCCGCATTGAAATCGCAAGAACCTTCATGTGTTTCTTTTATCACATCGTTTATCTATGGTGGAGCTATACAGCGAAGCCATGATGTGTAGAAAGACTTCTTGTATAGGCTACCTTTGACTAGGTTGTACTGATGTGCCTTAATTCTAATCTTCCTAGATTCTTTGGGGTCTTCTAGGAGCAAACCACTCAGGAAATACTCATGGATGGGGGTTATCCAGCTTTCTTCTTCTTTGGTTTCTACTTGTAGAACTTCCTTTTCCTCTATGGACCTTTTCACAAGGACTTCGACTAGTACTTCTTTAGTAAGATGCTCGAAGGTCATCGAAGCTAGTTTGCTTAGGGTGACAGCTTTCTTGTTCTGATTTCTTCTAACATGCTCGATTGTGTAGCTCCCGAACCTTCTCAGGGTTTCCTTTTTTTGTAAATACTCTCTAATGGCTGGTTGCTTGGCTGTGTAGATTCCCTTTACTTGATTTACCAACAGTTGAGAGTCTACAAAGATTTCCAAGTTTACGATTTCCATTTCTTGCGCTATTCTTAGTCCCACTAACAGTGCTTTGTACTCTGCTTCATTATTCGTTGTATCGAATTTGAAATGCAGAGCATAAGTATATTCTTTACCTTCGGGGTCTATCAGCATTAACCCTGCACCTGATCCATCGGAGCTTGATGCTCCATCCGTATAGAGCTTCCATTCGCAGCTCAGTTTGGTCTCCTCTCGCTTCGTGTCTATATTTCTCTTTACTTCCTTCCTGTTATCTTCAGAGGTGCTTTGATTAGGAAATCTTTTGGCGTTTCTTTATCGCTATCGTCCCTTGTTAGCAACATGATGTCATGATCTCCCAGCTCGATTGCCCATTTAGCAATATGTCCTGACTTTTCGGGTTTTGTGAGTGCTTGTTTGATAGGGGAGTTGGTTAGGATTGCTACCGTATGTGCCTGAAAATATCTTCGCAACCTTCTCGCTTCGTGTACCAGTGCTAGTATAAGTTTTTACAGTGCAGGGTAATTGAGCTCGGCTCCCTGTAGGACTATGCTTACAAAGTAGATAGGAACCTGTCCTTTTTCCCTTCTCGCGAATAAAGCGGCATTTATGCTTTCTGTCAAAGCTGCAAGAAACATTATTAGAACTTCTCTATGTATCGGCGCTATAAGCGTTGGCAAGGTCCCCACAAATTTCTTTATTTCCTGGAGTGCTACTTCTGTTTCTTGTGTCCATTGTATGTTCTTTTTATCTGTATAACTTTTAAGCACTTTGAAGAAAGGGAGGGACCTTTTGGCACCTTTTGACAGAAATCGGGTAAGGGCTGCCAGCTTTCCGTTGAGGCTTTATATGTCCTTGAGCGTTTTTGACTGTTCGGTGTTGGTGATGGCTTTTACCTTTGAGGGGTTAGCTCGTTGGCCTTGCTTAGTGATGAGGTGTCCCAAAAATGGGCCTTTTTCGACGCCGAAGGAACACTTCTTTGGGTTAAGCTTCATATTGATCGATCAGAACCTTTGAAAGGTTTCCTTTATATCTGCCAGCATACCTTCTTCAGAGGTGCTTTTAATAACCATATCATCGACGTAGGCTTCAAGATTTCTTTCAATTTGAGCGTTGAATACCTTGTCTACTAATCTTTGATACGTTGCTCCTGCGTATTTTAGACCGAATGGCATCTTTCGATAACAGTAGACTCCTTCTCCTGCGAAGAATGATGTCTTGTCTTCGTCTTATTATGCCATTTGATCTGATGGTAGCCTTTATAAGTGTCCAGTAAGCACTTTAGACAGAATCCTGAGAGAGACTCTACTTTCCAATCTATTTCGGGTATAGGGTAACAATCTTTAGGGCAGGCTTTGTTTATGTCCGTGAAGTCAACACACATTCTCCATCCTCCGTCACTTTTCTTTACCATGACTGGGTTTGCTACCAATGTCTGGTGTACAGCTTCCCATAATATCCCTGCCCTTGTGAGCTCTTCTACCTCTTTGCGTGTTGCTATTTGATTGGTTTGATGTGGCTATACTCATTCAGTTTGTGTTCTATGTTGAAGGGTTTCCCGTTGACCGTAATGGTTCTAGGAATCCCTGTCATATCATCATGAGTCCACGCAAAGACATCTACGTTGGTCTTAGGAGATTTTGTAGCCTTTCTTTGAAGTGTTCTGGTAGTTGCTTTCCAATGGTGATTGTCTGATCTGGGTACTTGTTGTTGACGATTATCTTCTCTTCAGTATTAATGCAGCTGATGACCCATTCTATGTTTGATGGAGACGTCTCTCTGACTTTCTTTACACCTTCTATTCTGCCGGATTCGTATGTTGAGAAAACAGTTCTGATTCCTTGAGTGGTGTGGAATTTGACGGCCTCATGGATCGTGGAGACTACCATTCCCATTTTCTTCATTGTTGTCCTTCCTAACAGGATGTTGTATGGGGAGTTAGACCTTACGATGACGAAGTTGAGAGTTTTACTTCTTGTGAGAAGAGCATTGCCTATCGTGATATCCAAAAGGACTTCTCCAATGGCCCAGGATTTCTCCCCCAAAAACCCAACCAATGAAACACGTGAATCTACCTTAGATGCTTGGATAGAAGGCTTCAATTTCAAGAAACAATGTTCGTAGATGACTTCACATAAGCTGCCACTATCCATGTGTACTCGACCTACTTCCCTTCCGAAGATCTTAGCTTTTATGATGACCGGTGCTGAGGAGTTTCTACCCTTCGTTACCAGAGGGAATGTGATTTCCCTTCCTTCGAAGGTGGGACTTTTAGATACGTTGTTCCTTGTGCAAGCTTCCTCCTTATTTATCATAAGTATAGGTGCTTCGGATGGAGTAGTGCTTTTTTCTTTCTTCTCTCCATGTTAGTTATCAAAGGTTTTTATCCTTTCCTTCTTGATTCCTTTTACAAGATGGGAGAGTTGGCCTGACCTCACAACTTCTTCAATCTAGCTCCTCAGCTGTCAGCAATCGTTAGTGCCGTGCCCATGGTCTTCATGAAAATAGCAGAATTTGGACATGTCTCGCGATCGTATGCTTCCCATCATTCGAGGAGGTTGCACGAAGCTTATGACTACCTTTTATGTGGCGAGGATTTCTTTTGGACTTTTAGACAGGCTGGAGAGCAATCCGTGATTAGGTCCCCGGTAAGGGGAGAACCTGTCTCTACTCCTCTATCCCCTGTCATTGTCCCAGGAAGATTTCCTTGACCTTTCGAAGTTGTCCCTTTGATCATTCGGAGCTCCATTAGTGGCGACTTCTCTTGCTTCAATCCATGTGTAGGTCTTTTCCATCAAACCCTTATAAGTGGATGGAAGGTCTGTGGAGAGGTGTTCGACCAAGTTTCTTTCTTTCAAACCATGAACGAAACTGAAAATACGCCGATCTTCATGTAGACCCAAAATCTGCAAGGTGTCATCTGTGTATCTAGTGACGAAGGCTCTAACACTCTTGCCTTCTCTCTATTTGATGATATGAACTGCCAAGTGCGTTTTTGTGAACCTCTTTTGCTGGCTAAAATATGATCGGAACTTTGCCTTTAGGTCTTCGTAGTTGAGAATACTACCTGCTTTTTGACTATTTTACCATATTCGAGCAGAATATTTGAGGGTATATGTAAACATATGACAAGCCACCAGCATTAGCCATTTTCTAATGCTAATGGCTCCCTCGAAGAGGTGTAAAAAATTACCAGGATCCCTCTTTCCGTCGTAAGAGCCAACATGGGAAGGCATTTTCAGTCCATCTGGGAGGGGATAGTCCTCGATCCAGCGAACAAAGGGAGTCACAGACCCTGTTGGATCTGCAAAAAGACCCGCAGGGTATGGATTCGGGCATACGGGCATATTTGGATGTGCGTACATGGGTTGCGTATGGAAGGGGTAATTGTTCGTAGAAGCAGGTACGAGATATGCGAATCAATTGTATGGAGGTATGTTACCGTTTTGGAAAGTTTGGGAAACGTACCCTCCTTGTGGAGGATAGGCAAAGGCTCCCCCAACGGAGGTATTACCAGTCTGAGCTAGGAATAGGAAACTTTGGGTTTGTTCATTAATGATACTCGCCGAGGGTTGGGAGTAGGGGGTAATATGAGCAGGTAGAAATCCATTGGGTGCAGCTACACTATTAGGTATGAAAGGTTGGGCATGGTGTGAGAGAAACGTACCGTTAGGAGGGAGATTCCCTCCTGTGTTAATTGAGGATTGACGGCCTCCATGTACAGAGGTCAAGGAGGACCGTGGAGGTTGGCCATCTTCGCTCCTTCCCAAGTAGGCTACCAAAAGTGGGGGGAGGTTCATCTCCTACCTTCCATTTTCCTCTGCTCCAGCTTCTGAAGGTCCATTACCCTTGACATTCCTTCCGATTCTGGTTCTTTCCCTGTTCGGAGTTTCCTCAAACCCTACTACCCTTTCACGCTGTCTGCGAACCCTAGGTGATCTTGTGCGAAGTGGTGGGGTGACTTCCCTGGTTCGTTCAGGCCTTGGTTCCATCTCGAGTTCCTCATCGTAGTCTTTACTGAAATACTCTAATTCTGTTTGGAGATCTTCATTGCCTATCTGTCTTCGTCTGTATCTTAAAAGAGATTCAAGAATTTCATGGTTGGCTTCTACGAAAGCAGGACTAATCATAGGGGCAGGATCAGTCAAAGTGGAAGCGCGATACGCAAATGACGTGTTTTCAGGGGTAGTGGCGGCAAACACGGTGGTAGTTACAGGTGGTCTTTCAGTGGTATTGATGTTGGGTATATGAGGTGGTGTCGAGAAACCCGGTGGTGGTGTCGTTTCTCTTCCGTTAGTCATGCCGGAAAGTAGGTGAAGTATTTTGGAGGTTATTTGACTTGGTTTGGACGAGACTAATTGTTGCAGGTCCTATGGATGGCGCCACTGATTGTGCAAATATAGGCACGATCAGGCTTCCATGGGATCGAAGAGTTCTGGGGATGCTTGAGGGATTTCTAAGTCTTGGATAACCTATGTCAACACAAATAGAAACACTACGTTAGTGAAGCGCAGGGGGCGTCCCTGCGAATCACCTCCGGCGTGAGAGTAAGTATGTGCTTTTGTAAAGTAAGTATGTAAGTATGAAGGAGTGTGTGAAAGTCTTCGTCATACCTAGAGACCTTGCCATCTATTTATATGTGTAGAAATGGGATGGGATGATGCCTTAGCACAAAAGCCGGTGATCGTGGGGGGCGTCCCATGTTTTGAGGGATGATTGCAGGAACTGTATACCACGTTCTCTACCTTGGCGGGAAAGCATTGGTAGAGAGGGAGATCGTGGGTGTTTGACTTAAGCAAGTCTGACCTATGCCCTAGTTTCGTCGAACGCCTTACTGCTAAGGGTTTAGGGCCTTCGCGTGGCGGATTCCCATACCGGTAACTGTCTCGAAGACAGTTTTACACCACTCGAAACTGTTAGAAAGTTTCAAAGTACAATTGGGAGAAGATCCCATTCAAGCTCGAAAGGGAGGCCTTCGAGCCGGAGGGGAGGGTACATCATCAATTTATAAAGTTCAAAACGCGTATAAATATTATATAAGTGATACTATATTATTTCCTAAGGTTTTTATAGTCTAAATGGACCCGAAAACACTATTTTACGATTCTAACAGCTTTGACACTAAATACAATGCGCGCAGGAAACTTATGGTAATTTCTATAAAATAGTCCAAGTTTGATGAGGAATAACTCCTCCGTTTTACACTTTTAGACTTCAAAAACTCACGCAAATTTAATCAAAAAATCATTCCGAGCAATTTTCTGGCTTTACACTTTAGCCTAAACGGACCCGAAAATGGTCAAAATTACAAAAAATGAATCTTCCAGATTATATAGAAAAACTGTTTTTGTCGGTATTGTTACTAATCTTGTTTTGACCATATCTCCTTCGTTATATGTCCGTTTTTCGAGTTCTTTATATGTCCGAAATCGTATTGAAGTGTACTAACATATTTTTATAGTTCTAACTCATCACAAAGTCCCTATCTTCCTATTTTTAACCGACTGTCCTTAGGGGTATTTTATACTTCAAAGCTTTGTAATTTTTACTTTATTTTTACACAACAAAAGCCTCTAATCTATACACTTCAACCTCCTTCACAATCAACAACATCCAACTAACCTAATTTTATCCAACTCTTTACAATAATATGAACAAAACATGGAATAAACTATGAAACTATTTAAGCTAGTTTATGAATAACAAACTTAACAACTTGTTTAATAATCATATAAGTAAGTATTGTTCTTGATTTCTTTGCCAACATTCATAAAAGTTTACTAGTTGGTGATATAACATATAATCATGATGTTCATGTGCAAAAATAAATACTGTAAGTATGGAAACATGTATAAACATAATCAAGATGTATAAAAATCAAAAGAGTGGATTGAGTATGCTTACAAATATTATGAACACAAATGAAACCTAGGATTTGATTTTTAACCCAAAAACTTTATAAAACCCAACTTGAAATTCTTGAAACTCTAGCTTAAATCTTGAAACCCAAACTTGAAAACACCTTGGAACACCTTAGATATGAACCTAGAACACCCTTGTATGCTAGAAATATCAAGATAATAGAAACCCTTTCTAGCTTATTTGAGCCGTGAGCTTTAGGAGAGAAAAAGAGAGATTTTGTGTGTTTTTGGTAGTTATCATATGAGTATGAATAACTACGTAGTGAAATGCATATAATGAGTAGCTAGCAAAAATATCTAGGAGATGGCATTGTACAAATCATACATAAAATTAAGGAGGGGCGTAGGTTTTGTGTAAAGTAGTATGGGATTGCTAGTTTGTGTAAGAACTTGTAAGGAAGTTGGTTTGAATATTAGGAGAACTAGATATTTTAGCACATGGTATAAACTAGCAAAAATGGTATTGGTTTTGTGTAGACTATATGTGACCAGTTGGGTTGATTTTGGGGGAGGGAAATATTTAATTTTTGATAAGGTATAAATATTGAGGGTATTGCTAAAGGTGATATAGTTTACATGCATGCATGAAAGTTCATAACGCGAAACGTAAACGTTTTACGTAAAGTATAAAAATAAAATATGAAAAGTTATAAATTATCTTCGTAATAATTATATAACACTTGCTTGACGTAAACTTTTATTTATTTAATGCCGGTTTACGTTAATTATTGATTTTCAGTTTACGCGATTTAATTTAATGGTTAAAACTAAAAGTAAGTATGTAATGGTTCAAAGTAAATAGTTTTGAGTGTATTAACGTAAAATGGCCTAAAAATGTAGATTGTCACATTAAATATCCATTTACTACCAATGGCTTTTATATCCTTAGGTAAATCAACAATTTCCCATGTGTCATTCCTAAGTAAAGCATCCATCTCACTATTTATAGCATCAATCCAATGAGAAAACTTAGAAGATTTAAATTAGGTTTTGGTTCAAAAATTTTGTTAATTGAGTAACAAAACAAAAAATTTCAGAATTAAGTTTTGAATAACCAACATATTTTTCAAGCCTATATTTAACCTTTGAATCCACAACAAAAATCATTATAATTTCTTGGAAACACACTTTGTCTTGAAGACCTTCTTAAATTTTAAGTAACTTGAGTAGAAACATCTAGATTTTGATCTAAATTGCCCTCAGAATTATTATTATCTTCAAGTGTGGTTACTTGCTCATCCTGTGTAGCAAAAATATCATCACTGCTTTGAGCATCATTCACTAATTTGTCATGTGAGAAATATGCCGTGTTCATATTTCTACCAGACACATGAAAGTGGCTACTATCACTCTGTGACTTCTGGTCACTATTCAGTTTATGGCCTACTCTCTCATCATCACAGGGCATCTCGGGGTATTCAATATTAAAAAATTTATATGATTTAAGTCTTGAAAAATATTTAAAGTATCAACTTCTTTAGAAACTAAATCTTTAAAAGGGAACACAGACACAAAAAACTTAACATCTCTTGAGAATATAAACTAATGTCTATCAAGACTATAAATCCTATAACCTTTTTTGTAATTAGAGTACCCCATCATAACACATTTCTCAGATCTACTTCCCAACTTATCATGATTATTAAGAATACTAGCAAAGCATAAACAACCAAACACTCTTAAATGAGAGAGAGGGTATACTTTTTTTATAAATTATCTCATAAGGAGATTTTTCATTTAGCACAGAGGAGGGAAGCCTGTTAATAAGATAAGTAGCAGTAAGAATACACTCAGTCCACATTGTTAATGGAATTCCCCCTAAAATAGAATGGATCTAGCACCATTTAATAGATGCCTATGTTTCCTTTCAGCAATACCATTCTGCAGTGGAGTATAAGCACAAGAAGTCTGGTGTATAATTCCTTTATCATTACAAAACTTGTTTACTGTTTAATTAACAAATTATGTACCATTGTCAATTCTGAAAACTTTAATCCTTTTTTTAAACTGATTTTCAATCAGATTATAAAAATTAAAGATATAAAAATCAACTTCATCCTTAGACTTAATAAGATACACCTAAACATCTCTTGTGTAATCATCCATAATAGTCAAAAAAATACCTAAATCCCTCAGAACAAGTCACCTTATATGGCCCTCATAAATCTAAATGAATAAGATCACCAAGTTTAGAAGAATTATGATCACTTAGAGGAAAGGGTTATCTAGTTTGCTTAGCTCTTTAACAAGTTTCACATAACTCAGTTTGACTTTTATTTTCAATTCCAAGATTATCTTTTAAAATATTTAACACTGGATCTGTAGGGTGACCAAACCTACAGTGCCAGTCATGCTGAGTTAAACAACTAGTATGGGCAGAATTACATACATTGATATCAATACCTTCATTATTAAAGTAGTGTAATCCACCACACTGATTACCAATCCCCAAAAAAAAAATTCAGATTCAAATCCTGATTTAAAAAATAACATCTAATCTCATCAAAAATCATAAAAATCTTATTGTCTTTAGCAAGTTTATGAAATGTTATTTGTTAGAGAACACAGTATTTGAAACGCAAAAGACATCACACAGAAACAAGACATTAGTAATTGAGATTTTCAATCTAACGAAATAAATGCTTCAATCCATTGAGATGTGCAACTTTATTGTAAGATGAGAAATATCATAAACATTATCTATTTCCTTATCACTGTCTAGTCATATTGCTGATTTCGCCGCAGAATTCAGCAATTTTTCATGAACAATTTCTTTTGATCTGAATATTAATATTTATGCTTATAAAAATTTGTTTAGTTTTCTTTAATACTTTACTGTTTTTATGTAAGTACCTACCATATTGGCCATTTGTTCTTCTGTAAACCCAGAAGATGAATTAGTCCCAACAGAATTAATTTTAGATTCATTTTTCTTAAAATCCTGTCTATATATTTCAATGTTTCAAAATCAGCAGGAGTAACCAATGATCTTAAAAACATATTTCAATTGTATGAATATTAATCAACTAACTAAACTGAACCTTCCAACTTTGGTTATTATTGTTCAAATTTATTGGGTCTAGGAGCAGTATTTTTAAAAAGACTGACCCCTTTAAAATTTCCCTGTCTATTAGGACCATTTAGCCACAAAAGCGAAGCCTGTTTCGCTTAGAGTTGAACCAAACATACTACCAGAAGCTAATATGTGAGATTCCTCATACGAGATGGTAGCATAAGCATATCTACATAGGTTTAAAACTTCTCTTAGGTGAATGAACTTTCTTATTTGCATATAAGATATCATCAAGAACATTACGAAACTACATTAATTTCTTTAACTGAGTTTGTTCTTAAAACTATTCAGAATGCATTACAAACACACTGAAGGCAACTCAATATAGCATCAAATTGTTTCCACAGGATGCATTCAATATGGTTAATAATCAAGAAGATAGATAAACCATTTTTGCTTTAAATTATGTACTTCTCTGATACGAAATAAACATTTTTAGACCCATCCATTTTATCATAACGTTTCTTTAACTCTTTACTAAATTTGATTTCGTCCCTTTTAGAAAAAAAATTGACCCAAAAAAAAGAGTTCTCAAACTAAGTTCAAAATCATCCTAAAACCAATGTGCATTAACTTCTTTATCCTGTCTACAAGTACCTCATCATGTATTTCGACCTATTACAAAGGCACTATCCAATTCGGAGGTACCGAAACAACGAACGTATACATGTCGGAACAATTTGGATGTTGCGGGTTGAACATCTACATGGGCACATTTAGTGCATTAAATTGCATACATATATGTCGAGCTTCGGTGTCATGAACTTAGTGCACTCGTAATTACTTTTGAGATATTGTATGTGTTACATGTCTTACATTTGAAATCTTGTGGTCCTACTTTATACAATTACTAAACCTGTGAATTCACCAACTTTATGTTGACGTTTTAAAGCATGTTTTTCTCAGGTCAATAAGGTACAAGAAACAAGGATACATTGGTGGTCGTCATTTTGAAGTCATTTCTATAAAGATTTGAGTGCATTACATTTTGGGAACATTGTTATGTCTTAAAATCTTTACTTTTCATGGATGAACTATTTAAGCTTCGGCTATTGTAACAAACGAATCTATTTAATCCAATGTATCAATTTTAAACGACTCATATAGAGGTCGTTCTCATATCTTGTGCTATTGATCTATGAAGTAACATTCCCCAACCCATATTTCCGCTGCGACCCATTTTGGGGGTGTTACACTAAAACCCTAATTTCTCAAAATTAGGATAAATCGCCCAGAACTTCCAAAAAATCACCACACCTCTAATATGTTGATTAAAGATACTTAATCAACAACAGAATCATCAAATATCAAAAAAATCCCAAATTATATCAAACCCTAATTTTCTCAAAAATTAGGCGATTTATAAAACAACTTAAGATCTATATTCAGACTGCTTTTAATTGAAAAAATAACAAGTTAATTTTTCAAAACCTTAATTTTTTTTAAAAACGATTTCAGAGCAACCTGACTCTAATACCATGAAGAAAATATTAATCTGATTAATATTATTAACCCAAATCTCAATTTGAATAACAAAACAACAAGTATTTGATCTCAATCAGAATCAACAAATCAAATAATCAAAATCCACCACTGCTATACATAAGGGTGTTCATTATATGGGTTGAACCAAAAAACCGACTGATCCAAATGACATTGGGTGAAATGGGTTTGGCTTAATTGCGTTTGGTTCGGATTTTTGGTTGCACTCGAAACATAATATGGTTTTTGGATCGGATTTGGGTTTAATATTCTCGATACGGTTTTCACCCGAATACCCGATATATATGAAAAGATCAAAAGAGCGTGTTTTTTGTTACTGATAATATGAGAAAGTATCAATCAAATATTGTGAATAGAGATGATTTGGGTGATTACAACTCTATTTTTTGGAAGATCATTCTCTAATTCTGTCACACCTAAATCACGCACCCCAAATCACGAATTGTATCATTGATAATCATAGTTCTTCACTTATAAAATGAAATCCTTGTGTTCACAAATCACCACACCACTATCACTACAACTATTCAATTACAAATTGGTTCTTGGTTTTGCTGTTACTGTTTGATCTTGAGAGTTTTTGTTTCGATCTCAAGGTTTCACTATGGTTACGATTGTTGGTTCATTTATTTTTAGTTTGCTTTGTTTTTTTGGTATCTAGATTATGGATTATTTATTGGTTTGGTTTTTTCTTTTTTCTAGAACTTAGTTCAATTTGGTTGTTGTCAACATGGAATTATGTATTGATGATTATGTGCATCAATGATCACTTTATGGATAATCAATTTGTCAGATTTGTTGCAATTTCATAGATGGTATTTTCCTTTTGATATTTAATAGTTTGGAAATTAGCTCATCTTTTTATACATTAGTCTAATTTGGTTTTGTGGATAACCGAACCGAATAAACCAATCACTTATTTGGTTGGATTGATTTGGTTTTGAAGATTTTGGTTTGGGTATTAGGTGTATGAAATTATCTATGAAAACCGAATAACCCAAACCGTTTAAACCTATTAAACTGTAAACCGACCAAATGAACACACCTAGCTACACAGGTGTGGATCTATTATCTAAATGATAATAGTTCTATTACAATGACCAGAACAGAAAAACAAGAACAAAAAGCTCTTGATATCAGAAACTAAGGTTACACTTTTCAGATAGAGAGATGATAGACTGAATATATATATATATATATATATAGACTTTTTATAGGCCTTGACCCAGCATATGGGAATCAGCAAATGACAAGAATGGTCCTCTAACTTTGTAGCAACCATTAAATACAGCCAAACCTGAAAACTAAAGAAACACAAGAAACAGAAAAGGCTACATTAGTCAATCAATATATATACCAGGCAAAGAGACTATGTCTTTCAACACTAATATTCTATCTTTCAGCAAAAAATGTCAAACAAATAATATAATTAATAATTAAAATGACCACTACCCACCAACGCCACCACCCGCGATGGCGGTGCTGACAATTGTGGGTGATAGGGGTGGTGATATGTAATGGCGATGGTGAGTAAGGTTCAGTTTGATTATATAAATATATTTTATTTTTCTCATTAAAAGACAAAATAAAAATTGCTTAAAATATAAGTCGCTTGAGAGAATGCAAGTCACAGCTCAAAGTATTAGTAACTTACACACTATTTACACATCATGTACTTCATTAATAAAATAAGTGACATACGTTAAATGGGTGCTATTATTGGTACACCCTGGCCCGCTAAAAAATACCAAAAGGTACAAAGATTTATTTTGTACCTCATTTTTTACAGTGCAGCGTAGTTTTTTATCAGTTTTTGTTCCGTAATTTTTAACAGTTTCATACTTTTGACCTGTTAAACTTTATATTTTTTGTTTCGTTTTTTCCGTGTCATAGTTTTATAACATATATAAAATTATAAAAATTAAAAAAATTAAAAATACAAAAAAATAAAAAAACATGGGGGGGGGGGGGGGGTACAAATGGTTTTTTTGGGGGTATTTATATCATGAGCCATGTTAAATTAAAATTATAGTAGAGTCGCTTGGTCGTTCAAGTCTATTGTCAAGAGTTTTTTTGGATATTATACTATCTTACTCTCTCCGTCCCACAATTATTGTTTACAGATAAAAAACACACATTTTAATAAAATCATCAGCATTACAGTTTTTTTTTCTCTTACTTTTTGCACAATAACAGTTTTATCTTTAACCAATTAATTTATAACTTTTTAAAAGTTTGTAATTATCACATCAAGTGAGAGTAATATAATAAACTTAATTTAAATTTAATATCAATTCTTTAAAAATAGACAATTAATTTGAAACAATTAAAAAACATAAACTGTAATTATGATAAAAAAAAGTATATTTTGAGCATTAAAA
This sequence comes from Tanacetum coccineum, assembly GCA_026074375.1. NCBI lineage: Eukaryota > Viridiplantae > Streptophyta > Magnoliopsida > Asterales > Asteraceae > Tanacetum > Tanacetum coccineum. Next base: position 25,309 of record BQNB010080948.1, read on the forward strand.
GAATCGGCTCTTATTAAATTTGAGTTGGGGTGATTTGCATGTAACCACAAAAAGTGTCGGATAAAAAGGGGAATTTGTGAGAAGGCGTGAAAGGGAAATTGGGTTTGAGGTTATAAAGGTTGGGACGGTGGATTTACACGTGACATCTTCAGACATCGACTTCCTCAAACACCTCATTATTTCACCCACCACCCCTCTCCTACCATAAATTTCATTACTATAATTGATCATTTATATAAGTTAACTACTATGTTTTTGGATTTTGCGGTTTATCGATTATTTGTTTTCAGTCTAATTTTTTTTTTTTTAAAGTTCGAGTATGGTTCCAAAGTGAACACCCGTTTCGAGTTTGACGCTAGGTAGGTGATGGTCGTTAACTTTTCTCGTTAAGTCTAATTATTAAAAGGGTATTTTGGTCTTTTTGCTCTTGTCACCACCATAGGGACGAAACGTGTAATTTTTTATACGAATCAACTTAAAAAAAAGACCAAAGTTTTTTTTCTTATTATTATTATTATTATTATTACGAGCAATAATTAAAAAAAAAATTATACGAATCAAATTAAAAAAAAAATTTCTTTTTATAAAAAGAATTTTAAAACAAAAATTTATATTTTTTTTATTTCGGTTTCAGTTTACGAGCAATAATAAAAACAAAATTTTAAATTTTTTTTTATTTTGGTTTCAGTTTACTAGCAATAATAAAAAAAAAATTTATTTCGGTTTCAGTTTACTAGCAATAATAAAAAAAATATTATTTTTTATTTCGGTTTCAGTTTACGAGCAATAGTAAAAAAAAAGTTTAATTTTTTTTTAATTCGGTTTCAGTTTATGAGCAATAATAAAAAAATTAAAATTTTAAATTTTTTTTTAGTTCGGTTTCGGTTTACGAGCAATTTTATTTCGGTTTCAGTTTACGAGAAGAAAAATAATAAGTCGCGGTGTTTTTTAAAAAAATTTAAAAATTGCTCGAACTGAAACCGAAGTAAAAAAATTTAAAATTTTTAAATTTTTTTATTATTGCTCGTAAACTGAAACCGAAATAAAAAAAATTAAAATTTTTTAAAATAAGAAATAATAATAATAATAATAATAATAATAATAATAATAATAATAATAATAATAATAAATTACACGTTTCGTCTCTATGGTGGTGACAAGAGCAAAAAGACCAAAATACCCTTTTAATAATTAGACTTAACGAGAAAAGTTAACGACCATCCAAAATAAGGACGGCCAGCGTTACCAGTTTCAAAATTAGAGACGACTGGTGTATTTTAAATGAAATAGGAATGAAATGTGATTTTTAAATAAACCATAGGGACGAAACATGTACTTTTTTCTATAAGTTAACTACTATGTTTTTGGATTTTGCGGTTTATCGATTATTTTGTTTTCAGTGTAATTTTTTTTTTTTTTAAAGTTCGAGTATGGTTCCAAAGTGAACACCCGTTTCGAGTTTGACGCTAGGTAGGTGATTTAATATTTTTATAAATGGATTAGACGGAGAAAATAATGATGTGGACGTAGCCAGCCGTCATCGTCAATGCCGTCCTTGACAGAAAGAAAATAAATGTGACCGCCAATATCCACCGTTGGACCTAAGTAAAATATTCTTTTATTTATTTATAATTTTTTATGTGAGCCACCATTTTGCTTACTCAGCAGTCGGCGCAAACTCAGGTCCCAACCGACCCAATAAATCACTTCTCTCTTACACGTGCCATCTCTTTCCTTTTCTAACAAACAAATGTTTTTCTTCTACATTCATTGTTATTTAATTACTTCTCTTTTTATTTAGGTTGTTCCCAAAATTATTTTCCTTTTTTAAATAAAGTTGTAAGTAATGTAGCAAGTTTACCATATTGCCCCTAATGATACTAGAAATTACAAAGTTTATTCAAAGCTTTAATTAATTCCATAAGGGTAGAACTGTCATTCTGCAAAAAAATAAGAGAGAATGCAGTAATAATTATGTTTTCTTAAACTGTTTGTTTTTTGTCGGGGGACAATTAATAGTCTCTCTTTCCATTTAGGTTGTTTCCAAAATTATTGTTCTTTTTCAAATATAGTTGTAAGTAATATAGCAAGTTTACCATATTGCCCCTAATGATACTAAAAATTACAAAGTTTATTCAAAGCTTTAATTAATTCCATAAGGGTAGAACTGTCATTCTGCAAAAAAATAAGAGAGAATGCAGTAATAATTATGTTTTCTTAAACTGTTTGTTTTTGTCGGGGGACAATTAATTTGAGACGGAGGGAGTACTACATTTGTCGTTCCATATTTATAGTTTACGTTTTTTTATGTCATAACTTAGGTGGTGTTTTGGATTGCTTATTGAAAATAGATTATTCGTTTTAAAAATGGATAATCAGATAATCAGCTGTGACAAAACACAGTTTTGACATATAGCGTTTGGATTTGATTATATTGTTTCATATCGCAATAATCAGATAATCAGTTTTTTGAGTGTTTGACAAATCATATTATTTGTTGATTTAGTAGATAAAATGACCAAATTAGACATGAATCTATATGATAATGAATTTACGTAAAACAAATTTTTTTAAAGAAAAACTAAACATATAGACGATTTATTTGTATGACATCAATATCAAATTATCAATTCACCATAATATTTTCTTTATAAATAAACAAAAAATTATAGATCTATTCTACACTCTAAAACAATGTCACCTATTTTGTTATACAATAATCAAACTTCTTTTTGACACACACTTTTTTTTTTTGAACAGCAGTGATGATTCGTTGGATAGTATATATATAAAATACTAGGCAAATCCAAACTCTTTACCCTTGACAAAGGGAAAAAGTCAAGACCTACTTAGAAATAAAATATATAATAAACACATCAAATATAAAAAATAAATCCTTCATATATAAACCCTTTTGTTTCCCCTCGTGTGTGTTGGATCACCCCTTGGGAGGGAACACACCCCCTCCCAAATCGTTATGTCCCAACGAGGCTGCATTGAAGTTATCTGGTTTGATGGACAATTGAATGTGAAGAATATATGATGGAAAACACTGATTAATTAAAATAAAATTAATTAAATAAAATATTAATTCTAATCTACGGGAAAACAAGCAAAGGAATTGAGGATCTTAAAAACTACGGGAAACAGAATTGTTATAGGAAATCCTAAATTAAAATCTAAGTTAAACTATGGGGAACAGACTCAGGTATCGGGAAAAACTAATTACTAAAATTAAGAAAATAAATGCTAAATAATTAAAATCAAAATTAAATTCTAATTAACTTAATTTGAAAAATAAAAAAACTAGAACTAAACGGGGTCGTTTGAATGCTAATCGAAGAGAAACGGTAAAACGCACACGGTAAACGGGTCTAGACTTGAAATTTAAGAAAAAATTAAACCTATACTAAATTTTAAATACACTAAATTTTATATTTTTCCTAGACACTAAATGACAAAAGAAAATTTTATAAAAAAGAAAAATATTTTTTTATTAATTTTTGGATTTTTTATGAATTTTTAAAGATTAAAAACTAATTAAAACTAAGAAAATAGAAAAAGACAAAAAATAAAAGTTATAAAAATTCTGAAAAAATAAAATTAAATAAAGAAAAAGTTAACAATTCTAAAAATATGAAAATGCCCAAATTTTACTGATTTAAATAAAAGTAATTAAACTAATTAGATTTAAACCTAAATTAATTATTTAATTAACTAAAAGTCTAATGGCTGTTAAACTAAAGGACTAACAGAGTAAAGCAACAAGGACAAACGGGGTAACAGGGTGACTAACCTAAGGACTAACAAAGTTAACTAGAAAATCGAAAATTACACAAATGGTCCCTGAGTTGGACCCCGATTTGCAAAGTGGGTCCAACAAGCTTATTAGCAAAAAGCTAAAGAAGCAAAGTTGTAAAGGGGACTTAGGAGAACATTTTTCATAAAAGGAGTATAAGCTGTAGTGGACTAAATAAGCTAAAAATGTGAGCTTTTGGGGCTGCAAAAGCTAAATAAGCTTTTTAGCTTATTTTTCTTTCTTTTTGGGGCTTAAGCTCACAAGATAAGCTACAAACTATGGGAATAAGATAACAAACCTAAGTTAGACCTAAATAAGCTAAGGGAACCTAGATTAAGCCCTAAAATAAGCTAAAGTGAAATAAGCTAAAACTGAAAATGAAAATAAAAACAGAAAAACACTACTTTTAAGCTACAATTAAGCTACTCTAATAAGCAATCTAATTGAAATAAGCTGCTAAACCTAATACACCTACCTATAAGCTATGTTAAAAAGCAATTAAAACCTATAGCTTAATTTCAAATAAGCTAGAAATGTGGGGCTACTTTTGGTGCTCAGCACCAGGGGAGAAACAAACAGCCCTTAGGGGCCTTTTTTGGCTTATCCCAATAAGCTCATATGAGCTTAATTTTAAAAATAAGCCACAAACAGATTAACATGGGATAGA
>BQNB010080949.1:0-29773 GCA_026074375.1 Tanacetum coccineum
TGTTGATATGTCTAGGGAAACATGATTGTGTAGAAAGGATACCACCGGGTAACAGTCTTCATACAACCTTGCCCCTTATATGGTTGATCCACTTTTAATATATTTCAAATGCATTTAATATACTCTTGGGGGCCTTGTAATAGGCTTCATACTACCTTACTTGTGCGTTTCCTCAACGGAATATTCAGTAGACGGCAGGTTTGTGTAATTTGTTCATGACTTAGGAAATAATTACATAGATCATCACAAGTGTGACAAAGCAACAACACTAGGAGAAACACTCTAGGGAGTAATACATGATTAAATAAATACAATCTTTTTATTATATTGTTATCACCATTAGCGTAGTTTATTATTTAGTTTAATAGCTAAAACCAACCAAACCTCTCAAACTTATGATTTACCTGCTTTCATAAATTATAAAAACACAAAAAATAATCTTCTCTCAACCCCTAGAATTCTGTTAGACTGTGATCAAGCCTTCCCAACCTATTCCCCTAAAGAACGATAACAACCCCCGAGTCTTACCTATACAACTACAACGGTTAGGTACTCTGCCTAGGGAGTTGTAAAACTTCTTGTAGAAGTCCCTTACGACAACCACATCAGTACAATAATCTGGGAAAGAGTACATGATTTTCAGCTAGGTGTGGAAAGCTATCAAAAAAGGTCAATCTTACTACACCAACAATCACTTTCCCAGGCATTAAGAAGTACAAGGTGTTCTCCATCGTCTCTGAGCGCGTGTATGCCATTATATACAAGAACATCAAGAAAGAAAAGAGAGTGATGAGACATCAATAGGTTCATAAGTTTTGTGATGCTACATTAAAAAGAGGTTTAGAAGGGTTAAAGAGCTATAATAATGATGTAAAGCATGGGTATCTGACTCCAAGTCTCAGTAATGAAGATGCTGAATACCTGCAACTATTTGAGGAAGAGGTTGAAGAACAGTTGAAGCAACGTGATCAAATAAGACATTGGGAAATGTACGTGAACGGAAGACCACTAGGATCAAGAAGGGAACGCCCATAATAATCGACCCTTAGGGGAAATTGTTAGGATCATAAAAGTGTCGATTATGATACTTTAAGTGGTTTTATTTATTATTAGTGTTTAGTCTTTATTTATAAAGTAGAAAGTAGTTTGTAATAAGGAGAAATATGCTAAAAGTGAAAAATAGCATATTATCCAATGACTAGGGACTAGATTGCAAAAATTAGGAAAATAAAGGAAGGAAAACCAAGCTCCCTCTCCTATAAATACCCACCTAGTCATCATTAGGTGGTTAAGGCTTGTAACAAACTCATTTTCCCTTCCTTTTCTCTTTTGTTATAAAATTTAGAAATTATGAAAGACTTGCCTTCCTCTCTTAATTCTCTCTATTCTAAACCTCCCTAATCGTGTGATTTAAGCTAAAACAAGACCAAACACATGATCTCATTGTTACATCTAAAGTTAGCCCATTATTAAAGATATGAGCAGGTTTTCACGCTTAGATACTAGGACTATAGATGGATAATAGCCGGTTATGACTACCTTAGATTATATTTGACTATTTATTTTGTGTCTTTACTTAACACCAATTAATGTGTTCCCATGCCTAATCTCTAATCTTTGGTTTTACTCAAATGGGGGGAATTGAATGCAATCATATATGTTTATTCCATCGTTATAGATATGTATATGTGATTTGTCTCCCCTGTTGGTGTAACGCTTTTGGTAAAGGATTAGAAGATCCATACCCTATATCATTCTCCATCCTAACCATTGGTTTTACTCGAATGGGGGAATTGAATGCAATCATGTATGTCTATTCCATCGTTATGGATGTGTATATATGGTTTATCTCCCTTGTTGGTGTAACACTTTTGGTAAAGATCGCAGAATGATTCACCCAGTTTAAACCAGTATTTGTTACCCATGTTGCCTTTGAAAGCCATTTAGACCCTAACTCTAGTTAGTGGAGATTTGTGTACTTTTCAAGCTTATGATAGAATACATGCTATGACAGTGCTATGGTGCGATCACCCCAAAAATGAAAAACTTAGACTAGTTTAAGAGTTGAGTAATTTTTAATCCTCTTTTTTGTGAGGTGTTTGGCTTTGATGTTTTCTAGCATAAGTAAATTATGAATTCATTTCTTCAAGTTAAATTGGGGAAATCTCTTTATAAATTATTCTAACATGTCTACTTGAGGGCAAGTAGAAGTCAAGTGGGGGGATATTTGATAACATCAAATATTTATTACTTTTTGGCATCAAATTCCCTATCAAAATGCATGTAATTATCTCATAAATGCCTGAAAATGGTACTTAATCACTTATTTCTTGTTTTTAGGATGAAATGGAGCATTTGTGTAAGAAACATGTGATTTGGACACAAAAACAAGCAAATATGGATTTTTCAAGACATTTTACGGCGTAACCATCCCGCAAAGGTTACGCCGTAACATAACTAAGGCAGGAATGGTCATCACCAAGGTTAATGCGTAATCACTTTTAAAGTTTACTCCATAACACATCTTATTATGGAATGATGAGTCATCCGAGTCAGCTTTACGGTGTAACAAGGAGCTGAAGTTACGTTGTAACATCAATTTTTTCTACAATAAGGAAGCTCACATCAGCATGATTACGGCGTAACCACACATAAAGGTTACGCCGTAACAAGTTGAAAAGTATAAATAGAGACCTCATTCTGCATATTCGTCATCAACCCTTCTACCACAGCATCAAGGGGCGAACCAAGCTACCAAAGGTCAAAGAAATCCATCTGAAGTCCAAGGGAGAAATCACTTTACTTAATTTTGAATTTAATCATTCATAAACGAATCCTGTAAGAATTATGATTTTTTGATTAATGAATCCCTTTATTATTTCTTACTATTCTAATACCATGTGTGGCTAAGCATTTCTAGTGCTGGCCTAGTTATGTAAAGACTGATGTATTGATTAATGTTTCATGTTTAATTATTGTTTTGTTAGATATCCTTATAGCTTGTCATAGATCCCTGTGTTTTGGCAATATTGAAAGGTAGTTTGGATCCGGTTAATCCTTTTATTAGGCAAAGCGCTGAACTTGGGATTACAAAGGTACTAGGATAAGTTGGAATCTATCCTAGTGTAGCAATCGATCTGATCACCGCCTTAATTACCCTAAATACTTAAAGAAGCAAAGAAACTCTTTCAGAGAGAGTTAATAATCTGTTTAGGTTATAGACAAGTATTTTGGATGGTTGGTACTTAATATCTACAACCAGGATACCTTAACATCGAGACTTTTGAGCAATTGGGATCCAAGGAAGTATAGGAGAGACCTCGAACGTAAATTCAGATATGTCAATATTAGAACACTGAGAAAACGATACTCAGACCTTGCACTAGGAAACTTGTCATATACATAATAACGAAGTAACTAGGTTAGCACGCTTTTCTCCCTATAGTCTTCTTCTCAATTTACTTTTTCGCATTTACTTTCTGTCTTAATTCTCAAAATTATTCAAAACCATTTTCAAACCTGTGACATTTCAATTATAACTAATCTAAACTTAGCTCTTGGGTCGACCTCGGATTTACCAATCCTACATTACACACGACCGGGTTCTCTGCCCGTTAGTGCGTGTAGACATCGGTGGACGAGTTTTTATAAATTTAAAACTTGTTAAATTATTTCTTTAAAAGAAAATACGCATCAGTGGGTTGGGTATTAGATCTCTTGATACATGGAACATTGCTTTAATTTCTAAACACATTTGGAATCTTTTAACATTTAAGGACTCGTTATGGGTAAAATGGGTACATATGTATATATTAAAAGGAAGAAGTTTTTGGGACATTCCTGCGAAAGGTGGATCTTCTTGGATCTGGAGAAGAAATCTTAAAGTTAGAGGTCGTATTAGAGATCACATTATTAGTAGGATTAGGGACGAGAAGGGTACTTCTTTATGGTTTGACAACTAGCATCTTATATGCCCTCTCAACAACTTTATCTCAAAGAGGAGAATTTTCCTATTCTGGGCTTTCTCTCAAGGCTAAGGTTGTTGATGTTATTGAGTGTGGTAAATGGAAATGACCAAAAACTTTATGTGATGAGTTTGATGGCTTACTCTATATTGATCCTCCTATTATATATGAAGACAAATCTGATTAGATTATGTGGAGATCTAACTCTGGCAGGCATATGAATTTTAAGGTATCTTATGTGTGGTATGATCTTAGAGAGGGTAATCAAGTGGTGTCATAGGCTAATTTAGTTTGGTTCAGCTAATGTATTCCAAGGCACTCTTTCATGGTATGGCTTGCAGTTAATGGAAGATTGAAGACCCATGACAAAATGGGTGTTTGGAAAGGGAAAGAGGACCTGAAATGTGTGTTTTGCAAAAAGGTCCAAGATAGTCATAATCACTTATTTTTTGAATGTGACTTCTCTAGCGTCATTTGGAAAAGATTGAAAGACATGGTTAAATTGGATCATGCTCCTCTCAAATGGTCTGATATCCAAAGATATGTTCTCAGCAGGCCTATTAATAAATCTATGTGGAGTGTGTTGCAAAGGCTGGTTATAGGAGCTGCTATCTATTTTGAATGGAAAGAAAGGAATATAAGGACATTCCAAGATAAAATTAGAAATGTGGATGTTGTATGCAATTTGATTAAAGACACTGTGAGACTTAGAGTCTTAAGTCTCAGCCTCAAGGATTTTGCTCAAGTCTGTGATGCTGCTAAGATATTGGAGTTTCATGTGGTCAGAAGTGGAGGCAAAAGAAGGTTTCCTTTTATGATGGTAGAAGTAAGGTATAGTAATACGCTTGTTGTGGGAGTTTTTTTTGGCAGAATCTGAGATTTAAAGATTTGATTATTTGTTGATTTGTGATAAAAGCCAGAAGCTAAATGTTTTGAAGATTGAGATCTTGATTGATGCTATAAAGAATGGAAGGCCTATTATCTTTATGGGCTCAAAGAAGACTGTCAATCTTAATATGAGATATGTGAAATGTAACATTGTTATTTGGTTTTCTAATTTAGTTGTAGTTTGGACTGTATCCTTACTTTCAAATTCGACATATTGGTCAAAATTCAGAAGTCTTCATAAGTTGTCGAAATTGATATAATCTTGAATTTTTGACTAAATCTTGAACAAAATGGACTAAATATGACATAAAAAGAATAAGAAGATAGAGTTTCTTGAAATAATTGGCAAAAATTCATTTTCGATAAGTCGGACTTGAAAAGGACCAAATTCGGAAGTCAATAACTAAAAAAGTCAAACTTGTAAAAGTTACTTTTTAATTTTGGAAGTGTCGAATTTGTTGCTAAACGCATAAAATTTTTGAAGGGCTTACTAGATTTAGTGTGTGATAATAATAAATGTCTGAATGTGTTGTTTAAAGCTTAAATGTATGTAAATAACAAGATCAGTATCTCATGTGAAGTTGAATTTCAAACGTTTGTGAAAAAAAAGTACCATAGAAATTGAAAACAATTGATCAAGTTTTGATGAATTTTATACTTTGTGTCAAATATGTCTATTCTCAACTGTTTAAGTGGTATAAGTCATGTCCGGTTATGACCGTTTTCTGCATTGAACAGAATGAGGAGTGAGTAAATTAGTGACTATTCAGTTGTTGAATTAGATGTGTTTGTTTACATGGTATAAGATTCATTACAAGAAGCAAAAATGAAGAATTTCCAAATATATAGAGTATGATAATTTAATTTTTAATTGTTTAAGTGGTCTAAGTCATGTCCGGTTTTGACCGTTTTCTACAATGAACAAAATGAGGAGTGAGTGACTTAGTGACCATTCAGTTGATGAATTGGGTTTGACTGATTATATGTTATCAAAAACAAATGCTTTTGCACAAATGATTTTTGAAAACGTTCTCAAATTTCTGTATTGTGTCAAAAATGGTACTCTTTCACAAAAAGTTTTAAAAATATGAATGATATCTCTTAAATTTCTCAAATATGAGTCTTATTCAAAATCAGAGAGTATCTTCATCATTCTTGAAAGAGTATCATTTCACAAAGAATTTCTGATGAGGATATTCTAAACAGAGAGAGAGAGAGAGACAAAAACCATACGTGAAAAAGCAAATTTGAAGTGTGTTCGAAAAAGAAATGCCAAAACACACAAAAAGAGAAATCAAAAGAAAAATGCGAATAAAGCGTATGGCATGTGCTAGAAAAAGCAAAAAAAGCACATGAGAAACAAACTGATCAAAAATATGTTCAAAAATAATTGCCAGAACATATAAAACAGACAAAGCGAAAAGAGACAAAAATGTCATATAAATTGTTTATTATCTAACATCTTGTCATCACTCATTCAGAATTCATCATGGCACAACCACAAAGATAAGCTGATGTTCACCAAGATGAGTTGTGTCCACCCAATAAACGATATGCTCTCATGGATGCCAACAAAAATATGGATCTGGACAATCCATTGTGTCCAAACGAAAGCAAAATCCTGGCAAACATTCTTCAGAACCATCCACTCAAATTCAGCATTGCTACTTCTTCATCAGTACCATGGATAAACTTAGGGCGGTTCTGGCATACTTTAAAGAAAGATGGCTCAAGTATTGGCTCAAGTTTGTGCTTGACAGAAAAGAGCTCACTCTGACTCTTGATGATTGCAGGACAATATTCCAACTGCCTCAAGCCACAACCAACAATCATGAACACTTTGTTGCTGCGCCAAAGTTCTCTGAGATGGTTCCATTTTATATAAACGATCTGGGTTTTACATTGGAATTAAGATCGCCATCTAATTTAAGACAATTGGTCTCGTACAACCGTGGCAGACACTATGCAAGATGTTTTCAAGATGTCTGACAACACGAGTCACTGGTTTTAATCAACCGCCTTTGCAGATCATGCAGATGTTGTATTGCTTTGTCAATAATATACATGTTGACTATGCTAACTTGCTTTGGGAAGGATTGCACTACTCACTCGAACGTCCATCAACACTGATTCCTTATCCCAGATTCACAAAGCTTATAGTGGGTCACTACATGACTGTTTTTCCTAAGATCTTGAGATGAGCTCGTGATAAGTATCACAATTTGGACAATGATATGATGGTTAAGAACATATTCAATTCAGGGAAGCATAAGGACGAAGTTGGAATGAAAATTCTGAGTTGGATGATAATCGATGAGATGAAGCTTACGGAGAACTATCAGTTGTATGCTACGGTGTTTGGGGTAGATGTTCCTATGACTCAGTCACAACCGATTAAGTCTACCCAGGGAACGCATAGGATAACTAGCGCCCTTAGGTCACCTAACCTTGATACGAATGAAGGAGAATCAAGTGCTCCACGAAAATCTACTATTATTAGACTTCGTATTCCTCAAAGATGATCAACTCAACTTACACCACCAAAACCAATCCCAACTACTGCTGAGGCTGATGACATAATATTAAAAGATACAATTCAACTAAGCCTTGCTGAGCAGAAAAGTCGTAATGAGCTAGAAGCAAAGCAAAATGTACAAAAAGTTGAGGAGCACTTGATTGCTGAAGAGATTGAGAAATTGGTTGAAGGAGCAGAGAATGTAGAAAATGTTAAGGTTGATAGTTCTAACCTTAGGCAATATGATACTCAAACTGTTCCCGGTACTAGGTTAGAGCCTATGATTAATAAGGAAAGTCCGGAGGTGGAGATAACTGCTGCTGAACAACCTGTAAATGTTATTGAAGAAGAGGAAGAGTCATCAGAGGATGATTATGAGTTGAGAAGAAGGAAAAAGGGGAAGCAAGTAGAGGAGTCTAGGAGTACATGTACACAATAAGAAACACTAGCTAACTCGATCCAGAGGTCGAGGAGGATTAAACAAGAACTTAGCCATATTATTTAGAGAGAGAAAAAGGAAAGATGTGTATATGTTTTAGAGAGAGAAAGAACACACACACATTTTGGTGAAATGATACAAATGAATCCTCACCCCTCCATGTAAGTATGGAGGGGGTATTTATAGGTCAAGACAAGGGAAACTATTCTAACTTAACAATTCTAGTCCCTGCGAGTCTTGCCTAATGATAACTAATGTAATTCCATATTAGTTAACATATTTTAAGGCTAACAATCTTCCCCCAATATGTGGACATACGGAATTACTTACAATGTTCCTATCAAGTACAATTACAACACAATAAGGACTTCCAAAGTGCTTCCAATGCTGAAGATGACATTTGTGACTTCCTATCTTAATACTTGTACTCCATCTTGGATCTTCTGTATCTTTACTTGTTCTGGAACCATTGTAGTATGCATGAGTTGGATTAACTTCCCCCCAATTCATGTAGCATGTCTTGAAAAGCTTTCTTTATAGACTCCTTTTTGACGAAGTTTCTGAATCAGCTTCCCCCCAAACCAACATCCCTATCTTGAGCAAATTCTCAAACTTTGATGTAGCTAGAAAAAACTTCTATTTGTCATTAACGTGCACAGCGGAATTTTATAGAAGTAGAAAACCACATCAAATACTACTGCTACTTGTCATTAGGTCTCGGTGAATATTCGTTCGGGGTACATGCAAGAAATCAACAACAATTCTTCTCACGTATGCAGAATACTTCACAAACCATACTAAGTAAAGTAGTATACACTACTTCCCCCTGGAAGTTGACCTGATTACATCAAAGTATCAAAGTGTCAAAGTACACGTTTTCCCCCATGATGGTTTCGAACTCTCGGAAGCATCATTGACATGTACGAGCATATTTACGAGAAGTTCTTGTCATAAGAAACAATCTTGAAAAGTTATGAAAGACATTGAAGAACTTTGAAGGATTTTGCTTAGACTGTGAAGTACCATTGACGTTCTGTAGCTTCAATTATCCCGTGAGAATTGCTGATTACATCTCAACCTTTAAACTCTCTGGCTAACTTACCAACTTTGTATTCTGTCAGCTATTGCTGTGATCACTTGGTGAAATAAACCGGATATACCAGACTTGAAAATGAATTAGAATCCCCCAAATGTGTTACTTAATCTTGCATTGTTGTTGATTGAAGAACGGTACAAGATTAAATCTATAAGTACTCTATACTCAACCAGACAAGTATAAGAAGTACAACACCTCTTGAAATTATCCACATCGACATCTGCGTATGACACTGAGTACTACAATGTAACTCCTTTAAGTGATAGCTATAACCCGTGAGCACTACAATGTAACTCCTTACATCAGGAAATAACTAGATAATCCGAGTCTCAATCATAGCTGTATACGTTCAAGAAAGTCATCAATCGATAGATTGGGTTTGAAGAAAAGGGGTAAAAAGTAGAAGGAAGTCTCGATGATGAAATAAGTAGACGCCTTCGTGAAACCCACTTCAGTCTCAAATAAGGGATAACAAATCAACTTCGTGATCACTTGTCATCGTAATCCGAATATTTAGCCGTTTATCGTTTAGTGAATCTTATTCGGATCATTTTTAGTGTTATGTATCGTGTTTGTTGTGTTGTTGAAATTAATTAACGTTTACGGGATTTTACAAGTCTATGATTTAAACCGTAAAAAGAATCGACTTTTACGGGATTTTACTAAATCAAGAAAAAAAACATGAATAAAAAAATTATTGTTGGTGAAATCGTTGTTGAAATTGAAGTACGTGAGCTTTTGTAACGATTAATGAGCTTATGGGGACTAACGGTGCAAAATCGGTTAACTGGGAAGGGTTAAAGTTTAAATGATGTGAAATAAAGACCAGCGGTGCAAACTTGAATCAACTAGAATGGTTACTAAACAAGCCAAGGATTAACTTTGAATTTGACTTTGAGTGCAGGGACTGCATGCGACAATTTTCCAAAGAGTTTAATAAATGAAACTTTTCCCACCAATTATATCTTCTCTTTCGTTTGAAATTAAAAAAATGATAACGTATGTATTTTTGATGTTTTTAACTCGTACGGTTATCGTCAGAGAGAAGTAAATACACCACGTTGATCGAAAAGATGTCACGGTCACGACGGTATAAGTTAAACGTCCCGTAGTGCACCGTCACTCAAACTCGAAAAATTCGAAATGGCTTAAAACTGCTAGTTCGGTTGAAATTGTAAACAGCGAGTTCGGTTAATGAAGGAGCTGCGAGTTCGGTGCCTTAAATAACTGCGAGTTTGATTGTCAAAAGAGAGTTGCGAGTTCGGTTGATCTTGTACCTGTGTATTGAGTTTCCACACAAACCTACGTATTTGGTTGACACACAATGTTGCTAGTTCGGTTTCTCCATAATATTGCTAATTTGGTTCCTTCTCATGAGTTGCGAGTTCGGTTAAAGAATGAAACTGCGAGTTCGGTGACAACTAGCTGCTAATCCGGTGTACTATGTCTTGTGGTCCTTGCTTTTGTCTTTGTTAGAAACCAGCAAAAGAATCCATTGTCCTTGGATGCTAAAATTATGGATCTATGTTTCCTTGGATGTTTGAAACCGTTGGTGCCAGAAAGATGAAATAAGCCAAGCTAAATAAGCTTGAATAAGCCTCTAAAATAAGCTATAATATGAAACAAACAAATACTACTCACACATAAGTGAAATAACCCACGTACAGAAAAAACCATAATAGACAAAGTCTTGTCTTTTGAAATAAGTTATATTGTGACTTATTTGAACGGAATGACAAAATCAAAAACATTTTAAAATGAGATAAGGATAAATCCGAATAAAAACATTTTTAATATTGAAAAAATTCAAACTTTATCAGCTTGTAAAAAAGATAATACGAAACGTGAAGAAAAAAATAACTAATATGAAACCTGAGATAAGCTACGAAGAAGAATAAGAAAAATTAATATGAAACGTGAGATAAGACAAAGAATAAGTCAAACCAATAAGCTCAAAATAAGTCATCATGAATAAGCTTAAGTAACCACAAACACAACACATACGAATACAATACACCCCCGGTTAGCTCTTGATACCAATTGTACACAATAAAAAACACTAGCTAACTCGATCTGGAGGTCGGGGAGGATTAAACAAGAACTTAGCCATATTATTTAGAGAGAGAAACAGGAAAGATGTGTATGTGTTTAAGAGAGAGAAAGAACACACACATATTTTGGTGAAATGATGCAAATGAATCCTTACCTCTCCATGGAAGTATGGAGGGGGTATTATAGGTTAAAACAAGGGAAACTATTCCAACTTAACAATTCTAGTCCCTGTGAGTCTTGCCTAATGATAACTAATGTAATTCCGTATTAGTCAACATATTTTAAGGCTAACAGTACACCATCCCCCAAAACAATTAGATCCCTTCAACACCATCATAATTTTCACTAAAATCCAAAATATCTACTACTAACCGACTCTTATCCTTGTTTAAACCTAAGTCAGGATGTTTCAAACGATACAAGAGTTTCTTTGATGAATTGCAAGGACGCTATAGGTATTTGTTTGAACATCTAAAGACAAGGTTCATGCCGAGAAAGAAGTTTAATGTGCTTGCTCAACATCTATAAGAAATCATGGAAGAGTCGTTGCCCACAATGGTAGATGATCGAGTCAATGAACTTACAAAGACACAAGTTCCAGTATATGTTGCACAGGGGCTCATAATGGAAAGACAACAGAGACAAGCGGATGTGGCAAAGATGATTGCAGATGCAATACAGCAAGAACGCGAGAATCTTCGAGCAGAGATTTATTTTCAAATTAACAATGCTATCTCTAACCATATTCCTTCTCAAGTTGATTCATCTGTTAGGAATTACATGTCAGGACATATTTTGCATGTACACCCGACTCGAGCCACTCCAGCTTCTGCACAAGAACAGCAATACCAATTATATCTGACCATGAGAGAGAAACCTCAGTTACAACAGGATGACTTACCCATTTGGCTTGCACTAAAGTACAAGTTTGACAGACTTCATGTGTCAAATACTCCTTGTAGACCTTATGTCGTTTTCCTAAGAGATCATGACGATCCTCATGATGATGCTCATCCTAAGGGGCAGAATAGTACAAAGAGGCAGATTACGTCTGAGCATGAAACCTTTGTGTTTGGAGAATCATCATCTGGTCAAGACTATAAAAGTGAACCAGGTCCATCAACGTCAGGTAATCAAGAACAATTAGATGACTTTTGAATTTTGGACGGATTCTTATGCCACAGATGATGAAGAGATTCCTACTAAGAAAGTATCATAAGAACTTGTGAATGAAATGTCACAAACTGTTGATGAAGCAAAACTACGCAAAGTTGTTGATGAAATGTTGAGACAACGATGCACTTCAGGATATGAGCATCAATACCACATTGATCAGATGCAAAACTTCTTGAAGAATGATATTGTATGGGAAAGCAGGAAAGAAATCTTAGTCTCACCACATCCACAAAGGCCCACTCCAGTTGTTCAAAGCTACCAAAGAGATCCTAAAGCTCCTGCACTATCTCTGGTTAATCAAGATCTATTGTACCTAAAGAAAGGAAGCTCAGGACCTGAGAAGATTGTGATGTCTCTTCATAAGTTTCCTGCAGTTAACTTTCCTGATGATGATATTGAAGAAAGAACTTCAAGATGGGTAGACAAGTGTGTAAAGAAGTTTTATCCTTATGCTCGATACAATGTTGAACATTGGAAGAATCCGCATGCAAAGATCTTCTACATCAAGAAACAAAAAGAGCCCGAAAAGCCAAAGGAAGTAGTCTACTCAAATTCAAAGATTGTTCAAATAAATAAGACTTATCGGGAACTAAGACATGAGCACAAGTTTATAACAGAGATTGTTGCAATAAGAGCAAATGGTAACATAGTGTCAATCACTGAGTCAGATTACAAGAACCTCAGTAAGAATGATATCGAGGATATGTATACGCTAATTGTTAACAGCAAGGTAGACGACTATGCTGAGACTGGTTTGTTGTGGTCATTGTCAGTCTTCATCAGGAGTACGGTAATCTAGGAAAGATTACATGATTTTCAGCTAGGTGTGGAAAGCTATCAAAGAAGGTCAATCTTACTGCATCAACAATCACTTTCCCAAGCATTGAGAAGTACACGGTGTTCTCCATCGTCTCTGAGCCCGTGTATGGCCTTATATACAAGAACAGCAAGAAAGAAAAGAGAGTGATGAGACATCAAGAGGTTCATAAGTTTTGTGATGCTACATTAAAAAGAGTATTGGAAGGGTTCAAGAGCTATAATAACGATGTAAAGCATGGGTATGTGACTCTAAGTCTCAGTAATGAAGATGCTGAATACCTGCAACTGTTTGAGGAAGAGATTGAAGAACGGTTGATGCATCATGATCAAATGAGACGTTAGGAATTGTACATGAACGGAAGACCACTAGGATCAAGAAGGGAACGCCCAGAATAATCGACCCTTAAGGGGAGATTGTTAAGATCATAAAAGTATCAATTATGATACTTTAAGTGGTTTTATGTATTATTAGTGTTTAGTCTTTATTTTATAAAGTAGAAAGTAGTTTGTAATAAGGAGAAATATGCTAAAAGTAAAAAATAGCATATTATCTAAAGAATAAAGACTAGATTACAAAATTAGGAAACTAAAAGAAGGGAAGCTTACCTCCCTCTCCTATAAATACCCACCAAATCAACATTAGGTGGTTAAGGCTTATAACAAACTTACTTTCCCTCTCATTTCTCTTTTTTATAAAATTTGAAAATTATGAAAGTCTTGCTTCCTCTCTTATTCTCCTATATTCTAAACCTTTCTAAATCGTGTGATTTAAGATAAATCAAAACCTAACCAGGCTAAACACGACCATTTTTACGGTTATACCACGAACCCAACTTCACTCTTGGAAGCAATTCAACCATTATGTCAAATTGAATTTCTAGTGTAATAGGTTCTCCAGTAGTCAATCTCATGTTAGACAAAATAAAATTCCTATATTTACCTAATGGAGTGTATCAAAGATAAATTTTGTATTGAATTTTTCCTGCAGGGCCTAATATGACTCAACTAACATGCTTTAATTCCGGTTCACATAATCTTAATCAAGATGTGTGAAATTATAGGGTTGAATGGGAGAGAAAGCAGTGTTTATAGTGTTAAGAAAGAATGAGTCATCTAGAACCTAGGAGTATGCTTAAGAGTGAAAATGTGTAATGTACTATATTGAAGGTGTTCAAAGAATGCACCGTTGCATTTCTTTTAAGAAATATATCCAATTAAGGTTACTTACCTCATAGATCTTGTGAATGTTTCTTTGTAGAAATAATGATGATTTACTAAAGGTTGGTTACTGACTAGCTGGATTCACACCGTAAATATATATAATATATACTAAAATATAAAATATATAAATAAGTGTAAAAAAACCAGCAATCAATTATTACCGAGATGAGATAGAGCTTTCCGGGTCGTAAATAAAAAAAAAAAATTTTCCCCAAAGATGGCTGGAATGGTAAATCGACTGTACGATCGAAGATTTGATTTGAACAGGGAAGGAATGAGTTTGGGAAGTTGTAAAAAGTCAAATTAAACAAATTACGAACTAAAACGTTTAAGAAATACCTAGAAATTATGAAAATTTAAATAGATAACGAGGCCAGATCCCGAAACAAAAGGGGGAAAACCTAAAATCTTTAAAAATATGCCTACGAAGAAATTTTTCGCTTCTAACTACTCTATGGACCCAAATAACGAAGAATGAAAAAGACTAGACCGAAAACGGAGTTCGTTTGACCCAAAAACGAGTCAAAACAAAATCCCGTACCCGGACCGTGCTTTAAAAAGTAAAAAGTTGTAAAAATGACCCTACGAAATTTTTTATATTTTTCCTACAAACTAGATGGTAAAAGAAAATTTTCTAAAAAAGCAAAATATTTTTTTGATAATTTTTGTATTTTTTATGAATTAAATAAACTTTTAACTAAATTAAATTATAAAAAATATTAAATGATTACGAAAAATTCTGAAATTTTTTCTAAAAATACTTCATACTATAAAGTTCCTACGAAAAATGAAAAAACACAAGGTTGCTTAACAAATAAGCCCGTAAATAAGCTGAACAGCTTATTAGCTTATAAGTCACAAAGTGACTATAAGTACCACTGCCCTTGAGTCTATAACGAAAAAGACCCAAGGGCGCAGTGGTAGAGTGTGTGAGTGAAAAGGGGATGTATCGCTTGGTCCCGGGTTCGAGTCTTGCTTCACCAGGTCCAAGTGTCTTCCCTTTTTTTTTTTTAAAACTCAAAGAGCAAAAGTTGTTAAGCTCGTGGGGCTTAACAACTTTTTGTCAACTAGAGCTTTGCTGAAAACCTATGAATAAGCTTAAAAATAAGCTCAACTTGTCAGAGGATGGCCTATTTGGATCTTAAAGGCAAAATTGGCTAGTCTTTTGGACTTGAGGTCGAATTAAGCTAAGACAAGGGACTAGATAAGCTAAAAGGGGTAAACTTAACCTAAATAAGCTACAAAAAGTGAAAAGCTTAAACTAAATAAGCTGGGACAAAAGCTTAAAGACAGAAATGCATAAAACAAGCTTAAAAGGGCAAAAGTGCTTAAGACTTGAACAAATAAACTAAAAAAAAGGAAATAAGCACACTAAATATCTAACCTAACCTAAAAAGCTCTTAGGAAACAATTTGAGCTTATGGAATAAGCTGAATAAGCTAAAATCCAAATTTAAGCAATCCCTCAGCCTAACTTAAGCTAAAAACAGTCAAAGGGCATGTTTTGGCTTAGAGAAATTAAACCCAAATAAGCTTCCCTAGGTCTGAAAACTTTTTGTGCTTATTTAAGAGCTTTATAGACTCGAATAAGCCAAAAATTGGGCTTAAGTTGCTTAATGTTTTTGAGAACAATAGGCCTAAAGTTTCCGCCCTTTGCACCAGGGGAGCTTTAAGGCAAATCTCTAGGTCTTATTTGACAGCTCTTATTTTAAGCTGTAAAATAAGCTATAAAAGCACAAATAAGACTCAAACAGGATAGAGGTTATAGCCAAGGGGCTTGTGGCACCAATGAGCTTTTGAAAACCATTTTTACTTGCTTATTTTTGGAAGTGAAAAAGGTGTTTTGATTTTTAAAAACTGTGACAAAAGATACTTGGTGATTTTTGACTTATAAAGTCAAAGGAACAAAGGGCTCTTGACAGCCCTTTTTGGACACTAAAGACACACTCTTTTTGTGCTTAAACTCAAACCACAAGTGCTTATCCAAATAAGCACTTGTGGTATACTAATAACTCACAGTTTCAAAAGGAGGTTTTGGGGGGGTGGGGGCTTTTAGTAAACCTTGGGAAACAAATTATAAAGACTGAAATACTTTTAAAAAACAGCTTATATGAGTTAAACAATTAAGCTTTAAAACGCAACATCATGGCCATATACCAGGCCAAAAACCATTTTGACCGATTTTGTAAAATTTGCAAACACCCCTTTAATTAAAAACTGTCAAACCAAAGTGGGGTTTAAA
Source organism: Tanacetum coccineum (assembly GCA_026074375.1). NCBI lineage: Eukaryota > Viridiplantae > Streptophyta > Magnoliopsida > Asterales > Asteraceae > Tanacetum > Tanacetum coccineum. The sequence goes on from BQNB010080949.1 coordinate 16,413, forward strand.
ATCCATTTTAAGCTAAAACTTGAAATCCTTTTATATCATCTACTTATTTTGACCTACTTAAGCTATTGTTCCATAAAAGATATCCTAGCTTATTAAGAAAAATAAGTAGTTCTCAGCTAGCTTATTACACTAATTGGAGTTTTAAGTTGGTACTAAGAAGAGACAATCTTTATTCCATGAACTTAAGACATCCTAAACAACAAAGTTCTAAAACAAACATATTTGCACAGATTTGAACAGGAAATAAGCTAATGTTTTAAGTTAAAATTAAGCTAGAATGAAGTTCAGGAAATGAAACCTTGGATTTTGTTGTCTCAGAACCAAGGCCACTCTTTTCTGAGTGAGTGCACTAAAAAGCCGTCCTAATGGCTCCTTAGCCTCTAAACCTGAGCTTAAAAGCTCAATAAGCTCTTGGGAGCTTATCACTCCAAATAGCTTCCAGAATGAATCTCATGAACAATTATGAATTAAATTCAAATGAAAACAGTATTTTAAGAGCTTAGAACAAGTTTTAAGCTGAATTAGAGCTTTATTAACAAGAATAGCTGCTAATGAGTTATTGAGAGCTTCTTGAGTTAAAAAGAGCTTATTTTTTCATTAAAATCTGAGAATTACAAAGCATAAAAAGACATTAACTTAATAAACACTTTAAACTACATTTAAAAAACGACCTTTAAAACTTAATTAAAAACTTCCTCCTCTGCCACAATGGCTTACAAGGCTTTTATAGCCAAAAATCTACAACTAGGTCTTTTTTTTTCTCTTTCTTCTTGTTGTGCTTGTTTGTAGACACACAAACAGAGATGTGTTTGTTTTGTGAGAGTGTTCCAGCCTCTAATCTTGGCCCTTCAATCTTCAAAATCAATCCTAGTCGTCGAATTAAGCCTTGGGGAGATTGAGATTGCCAACATGGCACCTTTGTTGCTGGGAAAGGTAGTGGAGGAGGGGGGAGTTGATTGTCCATGGAGGTGGTGAAGGTTCATGGGGTAAAAACGGGTTAAACAACCCGTGAGTTGTTTGGGAGGGAAAAACGAGCGGGAAAAATCGTTTGAGGGTATAACAGAGTGTGTGTTTGAGAGTTTGGCAAAAATGGTCCTCTGGTGGTCCATTTGCACATCTCGTCCCTGAGGTTATATAACTTTTGGGGACTTGGCAAAACAAGTCCCCAAGAGTTATTTAACTCTTTTCACCCACCGTCCTTGTGGTGTACAAGTTAGGGGAGTTCGCCCAGTAGGTTTCCCCCCCCCCCATCTTGTCACTTTGAGCAAATTGCAAAATAGCCCTTGTCTTCATTTTTCTCTTTTTTCTTCTTTTATCTATAAGTTTGGATTTTGACAATTTCAGTCCCTAAACTTATATTTCTTTGACTTTGCCTCGAGTTGACTTGGTTTGACTTTAAACTTTTGACATGTTGACCTTTTCTGTTGACCTTTTTGACTTGATTGACTTTTCGGCTTTGATTTGGCTTGTCTTTCACAGTCTTTTCCATTCCGAGTCCGGTTTTGTCGTTTTGGCTTTGTTTTTCGTCCTTTTCTTGGTTATCCGTTCCTGCACAATACAATTAGCAAAACAAGCATATATTTGGCATTTTAAGTACGTTTTTGGTTATTTTAGCTCGTTTTTAAAGGTAAAAGGTATGTGTAATTAAGCACATACCAAAATCCCCCATACTAAGGTATTGCCGTGTCCTCACGCAATGTTATGAAGTAAGCCATTTCGAAAGAACGACTAGAATCTCTATCTCCTCCTCGACTATTCTAACTGTGAATAATGTAGCGCAAAGTGTTCGTCAATGGAAACTAAAGAATCAAAGCTTTCGACAATACCGTTGTTTCTACCATATTTTTTTATTTGTACACTAACTATCCCTAAATTTTTTTAGATTTTTCTTTTCTTGACTTCCTGTTTGAATTCCTTTAATACTTTAACAATTGGGATCATAGAATGAGAACGACCATAGAATTTTAATCTACTGGATTGTACCTGACGGATAAGTATCGACCCGATTTTTCACTAGTTCCAAACCAAGCAATTAACTAGATATTTGTCAAATAAGTCTAAAATTGCTAAGCAACTCATTTACTTATGACTTGTGAACTTTTAACTCCCACATGAATGTATGATTTAAATGTGTGTACTCATTTCAATCAACCATAGTATCACTTATTTTCATATTGTTATATTCTTTTTTCAATGAGTGATTCAAGGACTGAATCATGACTCAATTGAGCAACAACTTTATTAGAAGACCTTGTAACTGGATTTTAAGAGGAGAGAAACGAGGCATTTTAAATGTAGAACTTTTTGTATGGCACATCTTCATCATTTATCAAAGTTCTTAAAAGCTTGGAATGCGTTGTTTAGTTTGTCACCTTCCTAGGCCTCGCTCCTAGTAGGATATCACAAACCAACGACCGATGTTCTTTAGTTTGAAAACCCGCACCCGTTGCTAGCGTAGTGGGAAATCACAACAACTCATTTTTCCTAATAGGCTAAGACTTTGGGTCTTAGTTTGAAACCACTCACCTAGAACTCGCTTCATGAGGTGAGATATCCACAAAAAACACAACCAAAATCCTTAGAAGTAAAAGATGTCTTAGTTTGAACCCCCACCCGGGTTAGATAGCGGAGTGGGGATAATAACGAACACCATCTTTTACTTGCCTCCATATAATCAAATGTATGCTTCATTGGCATAATTTCAATATTCATGAGGTTTGTTGCATTCAATACTTCATTCATGTTCTTTGGCATTTTAACTTTCGAATATAAGAACAGAAAAATCTCGCTGTTAACGAATCAAGTTAAAATTTGAAGCTTTTTCTAAAAACATCGATTGATTAGTTGAACTGAAATTGAGCACGGTATGATTAGGTGGATTAGTAAGCTAATGGGAGAAAAGAGCACAAGTACTCATATAAGTTTTTGTTCAGACATAAACTTATATTTTAACTATATCACTTTCTTGATTCTCTTACGCACTCGATTATGTATGAAGTATTAGCGAAAGCGAATCTTGTGATGGTATGTCGCACAGCCGCCCTATGAATCTCTCTATCATACATAACCCAAAAGTAGGCGAGATCAAGAGATTGTGTGAACACCTCTAAGTCTAAAGAGATGTCAAAATATACCTACAGATATTAAACCCCCAGCTATGCACCCCCAACCACCGCAGCTCCTACATCAATCAAGCCTCATTTCTCTACCCATTAGGAAAGTCAAAACTGTGACAAAACACTTATTTTATTTTTAAAATTTTAAATTTTTTCATATTTTTTTTTGGTATTTTTGCAAAAATTTTGGTGGTAAAAACGGGATTACGTGATAACAACGACTGCAGGCAAAATCAAATCGAAGATCCCCCCCATACTAGAACTAAACATCGTCCTCGATGTTTCCAAGGTGGGTTCTTCGTAAATCTAAGACCGTTTATGAGTGTGCCAAAAGATAAATCGTTAGTCGATTGATTTGGATACTGGATTCCAAAATGAAGCTAGTGGATGTGAAACTCTTGTGAGAATATGCAAGCCGAGAGCTTCACAATGCACGGCAACATCCTGGCACATATAATACCAACGCACACAAAAACATGGACAAAACACGGGTAATGGAAAATGAAAGCCTTCTCACAAAAAAACAAAAATTATTAGCATAAAGAAAGAAGATAGACTGGATAAGCATGGGGTGCCTCCCACGAGCGCTATTTAGGGTCCGACGCTTGGGGAACCGTCCCCCGAATTTATTGGTCCATGGGGACGTTTGGAGATCGGAAATACAGAAAACTCGGTTGGGTAGTCTCCCTCCAAAGTAATGTTTTTATACGATGAACATTCACTATAAAAGTTGGGCCCGGAGTTTTGAGATAACTCGACAGTGCCATAAGGAAAAACTTGGACAATGGTGAATGGTCCGGACCAACGGGATTTCAATTTGCCCGAGAAAATCTTCAGTCTAGAGTTGAAAAGGAGAACACGATCACCAACGTTGAAAACGCGGTTTTTGATCTTAGCATCGTGTATCCTCTTGGTTTTCTCTTTATAGATCAAAAGAGTTCTCGTAGGCTTGATCAAGAAGTTCATTTTGTTCATTCAGTTGACTTTCCTGTGATCACCGCTGTTTGTACATCAAAATTTGTAAGCTTGAGAGGCCCAGTAGGCTTTGTGCTCTAGCACAACACCCATAACCACCCTTTTATATCGATCGGTAGATGACATGCCTTCCCGTACACTAGCTTATATGGAGTACACCCGATGGGTGTTTGGGCCAACGATGCGAGTGGCCTATGGCTCACACACACCAGTCACTCTGCATTCCACATCACGTCATATCAGCTGTCCCCCCCCCCCATACGACCCAGACGCGCACGATTTTCCTCACCACACCGCCTCGGTTCTCTACAAGCAACTAGCTCTTTCACCCCTACAGATTTGACTCACTCACTTGCCACACTACTTGTTTGTGGTGATATGCGGTGGAGAGGACGTGAGTGACTCCGTACACTTAAGCTTGAACTTTGTAAATTGATCATTGCCAAATGCGATTTCATCGATCACTTTGATAGACTCGGGGTGCACCAAATCGAGAAAGAAAATAGAGTTTTCAAAAATTCTTACAAACAACTGGGCATCTTTGTGTGGGGAGCGCTTTTGCTTCAACCAATTTTGACGTGTAGTTCAACAGCTTTCGAGTATGTACTTGTTCCATCTTGAAGACGGAAACGGCCCCATAAAATCATGCCTAGTTGTCATAGATTTTCGCAAAACTTGGATGGAGTTTTGTATGGCATCTCATCACGTTGCGAAATTTTTTCCTTGACGTTTGACATAATGTCACAACGGGTGACAATGTCAAGGGCATCCTTATAGATGGTTGGCCGACCAATAGAATCCTGAATCGAGATTTTTCTTCGATGTGTATTGGCAACATAGTGTCCCCCAGTAGGTCAAATGTTGGCAAGCTTTGGAGAATGTCTAATGCTTCTATGCCTGAAACTCAACGTCTTATCACCTGATCAGCACAGTTTTTAAAAGAAAGGGATCATCACAGAAATAATGCTTGACATCCTGAAGATTTTATTTTTTGTTGGGATGTCATTCCTTGTTAACAAATTTCCGCATGGTTTAATTTGCAAAATCGGGCTAAAAACTTGGGTTACTATCATACTTTAAGAGCAATAGATACAAGGTTTCGTGAGGAATAGCTTCATTTCTATGTCCTGTTCTCGAATTATCTTGGTGAGGATTTTCCAGTCTTGATAGATGATCTGGCAGCCAAGTTTTTTTAAGCTCATTTTTTGTCTCGAACATCAATGTCAAACTCTTGGAGACAATATGATTCTCACCGAATGAGTCTGCCCTGCATCACCTTCTTGGCAATGAGTTACTTGATGGCAGATGTGGTCAGTAACACTATGCTTTTGTACATGGACTTGATATGATCGGAATTTCTCAAAGGCATCTACCACAGGCAGATATTCTTTGCGGTAGTAGTGTAGTGAGTTTGAGCCTTGTTCTTAGTCTTGCTAGCATGTGTATAGTTGAAAATTACCCAATTGCTTGTTTTTTTTCTTTGCCGAGGACTTGCCCAATTGCGATAATGTCGCTAGGATCGCAAATCAGTTCAAAGGGAAAGTCCCTGTCGGGGGAGCAAGTAAGATAGGAGCCTCAGTCAGTTTTCTTTTGAGTGTATTAATAGAATCGATACACTCTTCAGAAAAGACAAATGGAGTCTCTTTTTCAAGCAAATGAGTCATAGGACGGGCAATTTTCGAGAAGTCTTGAATGAATCGTCGGTAAAAACCGGCGTGACACAGGAAACTCTTAAGGACACCTGTGACAGATTTAGTCGGCATGAGGGAGTTTAGCTATTTACTCGACTTTAGCTCTATCAACCCTCAAGTCCAGACTTAGAAAATTTTATGTTATCCGAGAACAATGCCTTCCTTTACCATGAAATGGCTCTTTTCCCAGTTTAAAGACAAATTGGTGTCTTCACACCGCTTCAACATCTTTTCCAAATGGGTTAGGCACGTGGAGAAAGAGTCTCCAAAGACCGAAAAGTCATCCATAAATACTTCCATCGTTTTTTCAATCATATCGTGGAAGATTGCCATCATACATCTTTGGAATGTGCCAGGAGCATTGCATAGCCCAAAAGGCATGCGACGATAGGCAAAAAGTCCGTTCCGTATGGGCATGTGAATGTTGTCTTTTCTTGATCTTTTGGGTCAATTGGGATCTGAAAGTAACCCGAGAAGCCATCGAGGAAACAGTAGTATTCGTTTCCTGCTAGTCTTTCGAGCATTTGGTCCATGAATGGTAAAGGGAAGTGATCTTTCCGGGTGGCTTCATTAAGTTTTCTGTAATCAATACATACTCGCCATCCCGTGAACTATCGCTTTAGGAATTAGTTCATTTCATCATTTGTGATGACAGTATACCTCCTTTTTTGGGTACACAGTGTATCGGGCTCACCCTAGGGCTGTCAGAGTATGGGGTAAATCAATCAGCTCGTCAAGGAGTTTTTCACCTCTTTTTGATAAAAATCGTGGAATTTTTGGGTTGACCTTCTCTGACTTTGCACAGATGGTTCATAGTCCTCTTCCATTAGAATTTTGTGAGTACAAAATTCTGGGCTAACACCCTTTATGTCGGAGAGTTTCCAAGCGATGGCTCGCTTGTGGGACTTGAGAACCTTCAGAAGAGCTGCCTTTTCCTCATCTTTTAAGTCTTTAGCAATTATGACAATTATGACAGGCAACTTGTCGTCACCTTCTAAAAATGCATATTCAAGATGGGGTGGCAATTCCTTGAGTTCAACCTCGGGAGATTCATCAATGGAAGTTTCAACGGTTTTAGCTTCACAGAGTTTGAGTTCTTTCCTACCTCCAGGCATATATTGTTTATGATTTGGGAGGGGGGGTGGTGGTTCACTGTTCAAAATTGCTTCTAGAAGCAGGATGTCCCCCTCAGGATCCTGATAAGTTGGATCAACTTCAGATGAAGTTGGATCATCTTCTAGAGCAAGAAACGAATCTGCTTCTTCCATTAAAAGAAAATCACTGTCCCCGAAAGGAGTGAGATTTGGAGAAGCGTAGAAACATAGGCTCAGATAGGAGTGGGATTGCCACTCGCGATTACGTTTGAAAATCCTAGGACCTCTTGAGAATACTCATCATAACAACCATATCGATGAAGTCGATTTTGTTTTGCCGCATAATTTCGCAATCACTGGTAGTTTTGACGTCTGGTCCAGGTTGAAATGTGATGGCCTCCTTGCCACACAAGGTAATCTCTCCTCATAAAACATCTATCAAAGCATGACTTGTTTTTAAGAAACATCGCCCGAGAATTAAAGGGACTCGGGGGTCTGGTTCAAAATCAACAACTACAAAGTTAGCTGGAAATTGAAATTTTCCCACCATTAGAACGGACGTCTTTAGCATACCGATTGTTCAGGATTGAACGATCGCTAGCGTCTAACGTCATTCAAGTTGGGGTTAGTTCAGAAGAGCGAGACTTTCAGACAGAATAAGGCATGAGATTAATGCTCGCACCAAGATCGGCCAATGCGTTGCATGTAGTAATCCCCGTAAATTCACATGGAATCAGAAATCGGCCAGGGTCTCCAAGTTTCTTTGGTAACTTGTTAAGGATGACCGCTGAACAGTTCTCATTCAAAGGAGTCCTTGCCAATTCTCACTCAAATTTTCCTTTTTTCCATCAAGGTTTTTAGAAGTACGAAGTCAAATATAGGCATTAGCATCAAGGCATCGGTAAAGCTAATCTCAGAAACTTAAATCTCTCTAAGATTTCGTAGAATTCTCGATTTGATCGATAGCTTTTTCTTGCCCTTTCATCATTTCTTCGTGATGCTTAAGGACTGGAGAACAACAGGAGCAACATTGGGCTCAGGATTTGGATTACGAGTCTGAATTTGGACAACAGGAGGTTGGACTTTTCGTGCTCCGTTTATTAGCAGAGGCATCGGTCCTTGTCACCTCGACATCTGATTTACGATTTACGGTCCTTGGATGGTAACACCACTTCGGGTAGTGATACCTTTTAAATCTTTTTCTTAGGTTGGTAATAGTTGTTACCAGGAAGAGTTCCAAACCGGAAGTAGGAGAGCTGTATTAGTAGTAATCAAAATTTTTGAAAGCATATCAGTTAAATTTACCATTTAGGATTGCAGTTTTGACCTGGTTTTGCATGTTTCTCAACACTGCATCCTAGGCTGTGACATATCTTTTTAAAATCTGTTTTTTGACACACCGTGTGCTGAGAGGGGGCAGGTCTTTGATGAGCAACTGGTTGAATAACTACAGATTGATTACCGGAGGTCGATAAATCTGACCTTGGTTGAAATTGTTTCCTCTGTTTTGATTGAAGTTATTTCCTCGATTGAAATTGTTTTGACTATTTGCATGAGGATTCTGAACGGGAGGAAAACCAGGAGGTCGAATTTGATTTGAGACCATCGGAGGTCGATAACCAGAATTAGCTTGGTTGAAATTGGCCGCAGCGGCCTGGGACACATACTCTTGGATGTTGTCATGGTACATGTTGCTGTTAGTGGCTGGACAGTTTTGATAAGAATGACCTCCCCCACAAGTTACACAACTTTGTTCAACCGCTTTTACGGGGGCGGAAGCTGGGGTTTGGTTCTTTCTATCGAGAATTAATGCCCGAACCATGTCTTTGAGTTCAGCAACATCAGATGAGACTGCTTGGGTGGAAGAGCTTGTACTCATTTTAGCTACAACAGCTTTGTTTCTTGACTGACGTACTTTAGACTTGCTCTCGATGATTTTTAAACATTCTCGAGGCATTTTGTCTAAGAAGTTACCACCTGCAGCTGAGTTCAATGAATCTTGATCATTTGAATTTAGGGCATTATAGAATGTATCGAGTTGATGCAATTCTGAAAACCCATGATGAGGGCATCCCCTTAAAAGATCATTGAAACGATCCCAAGCCTCATAAAACGTCTCATCAAATTTTTGCTGAAACCTTGTGATTTCATTTCTGAGATTTGTCGTTTTAGAGTTAGGGAAGGAATTTGTTAAGAAATTTAGAAACAAGAATCATCCCATGTTTCAATCGACCGAGGTGGTCTTTTCTAGCCATATCCGGGCTGCCCTTCGAGAGAAAACGGGAACAAGCAAAGCTTAACCGACGTATTTTGGTACGTTCGGAATCTTCATCGTATAAGTTATCTTGTTGAAATAACGGTGTGAGCTTGTGGGTTCCCTTTAATCATTGCCAAAAAATTGCTTGTTTAGGCAAGAGTCATAAGACCAGCTTGATCACAAAGTTATTCGCGGTGATTTCCGAATAACTATCGATTCCTCGTAAGCCCTCGGTGGAGATTCGAGCAATTGCGCCATAGTACTATTATCGGCCATCGTAACTATGGGAGGATTATCAGGTTTCTCAAGATTAGAGTGATTCAACAAAGTTTGTCGAACGTGCGGTTGTCGACGTCTTACGGCTTGAGAACGAGTGCGCATGCACAAAATAAAGAAATACAAAAAAAAATTTACACTAATTTTTTTTTGGTTTTTCAAAGATTAATTCACAATTGATTTTAACGGACAATGAGATAAGACAACTTAAACCAAATAATCTGCTTACTTCACGGTAACTCTCAAAAAGATAAACTCACAGGTGAGCGGAGGAGTAGGAATAGCGCGAAGCTTATTTCTCCTTTCGGGTCGTAGTTCCTAGGAACAACCCTCCTTATACCCACTTTATAGTTTGTTTAATCTTTTCAAGGTGAGCCGTACGTCGTAAGAGACACAAAAGGCAAGTTTTTAAATCTTTTGTTCGAGTTGGGAACCAACAAGTTCACCGGAACTTATTATGATAATACCTCAGTTGAGAATATTATATTTTGGTATTTTACCAATTTGTGAATTTTATTTTTCTTTTTTATGGACAATTTATGGACAATGTTTTTATATTTTTGATTTTTCTTTGGTTTTTTATCTGATAATTATACTAAAAGAAATGAAAAATATTTTTGTACTTTTTTATATTTTTATAATAAAAGAAAATATTCACAATTTCAAAAACAATTGATCAACGTAACGATAAACGGTTGCACAGCCTCCCCGGCAACGGCGCCAAAAATTGATCCGCTCTGACTACACCTTAAAATATATATATAATATAATAAAATATCAAATATATAGTAAGAATAGTCTAAAAGTAGAGTCAATGATACCGAGAAGTAGTATAGAGCTTTCCCGGGTCGTAAATCCCCAACGAGGCTGGAATGGTAAATCGATACGATCGAAGATTTGAGTTTGAAGGAAGGAATGAGTTTGGGAAGTTGAAAAAGTCAAATTAAACAATAACGGACTAAAACGTTTAAGAAAAACCTAGAAATTACGAAATTAAACTAGAAAACGAAACCCCGAATCCCGTACAAAAGGGGGAAAACCTAAAATCTTTAAAAATAACCCTACGGAAAATTTTTCACTTCTAAACTACTCTACGGGTCAAATAACGAAGAATGAAAAAGACTAGACCGAAAACGGAGTTCGTTTGACCCAAAAACGAGTCAAAACAAAAACCCGTACCCGGACCCGTTCTTTAAAAGATGAAAAGTTATAAAAATGACCCTACGAAAACTTTTATATTTTTCCTACAAACTAGATGACAAAAGAAAATTTTCTAAAAAAGCAAAATATTTTTTTGATAATTTTTGTATTTATTATGAATTAAATAAACCTTTAACTAAATTAAATTATAAAAAATATTAAACGTTTACAAAAAATTCTGAAAAATTTACACAAAATACTTTATACTATCAAGGTCCTACGAAAAATACCAAACTCCACACAGCTTATACAATAAGCCCGTAAATAAGCTTGACAGCTTATAAGCTTATAAGGGGAAAACCCCCTTAAATATTGTTGCCCTTGAGTCTTTAACGAAAAAGACCCAAGGGCGCAGTGGTAGTGTGTGTGGGAGTTAAGGGGATGTATTGCTTGGTCCCGGGTTCGAGTCTTGCTCACCCGGACCAAGTATCTTCCCCTTTTGTTTTTTTTTTTAAAACTCTAGGGTAGAAAGTGTATAATTCTAAACTAAAGGGTAGGCGGGCAAACTTGAGGAAAGTTACACTATAGTGAAAACGGGTGCCCCTATACTATGAAAATGTGACAAATCTAACCCTACGATACAGCTTATTTTTTTGGCTTATTAAAAATTGATTTTTAGCAAAAACTCAAAACATAAAAGTTAAAGAACAGCTTAAAGTTAACAACTTTAACAAAGACACTTTTGACTTTGGTCAAAAGAATAAGCTATAAAATAAGCTTAATGTTGACAGCAGCTTAAGAGGCTTTAAAGGGCAACTTTTCTAAGTCTTATGGTTGAATAAGCTAAGCTAAGGACTAAAATAAGCAAAAAGGGTTTAAACTAACTTAAATAAGCTAAAAGGAAAAGAAAAGCTAAACTAATAAGCTATGGAAAAGGGCTTAAGTGACAGAAACATGAAATAAGCCTAAAAGCTAAACTTTACTAAGTTACTTGAGCAAATAAGCTAAGAAAAGGAAAAATAAGCAACCTAATTATCTATCTTAACCTAAAAACTTACTAGGACACAATTTGAGCTTATGGGATAAGCTCAATAAGCCAAAGTGTGGCTTAAACCCACAACAGTACTAACTTGGGTGTTAGTACTGTTGGTGTAAACAGCCAAAGGGTATCTTTGGCTTAAAAATAAGCAACCAAATAAGCTTATCAAGGGCTGAAACTTTGAGGGACTATACTAGAGCTTATAAGCTTTCAAAATAAGCCAAATACTTGGGCTTAAGTGAGCTTAATGGCTGAGAACAATGAGCCTAAAGTTCCCCCTTTGCACCAGGGGAGCTTTAAGGCAAACCTCAAGGGCTTATTTGACAGCTTATTTTAAGCTGTCAAATAAGCTCTAAAAGCAAAAACAAGCTTAAACAGATTGAGTACTCTATCTAAGGGACTTGTGCACTCATTTTGGACTTGTAAAAAGCATTTTTACTTGCTTATTTTTGGTGGTGAAAAAGGGCTTTTGGTTTTCCTACAAACTGTGACAAAAAATGCTTGGTGAGTTTTGACTTATAAAGTCAAGGACACAAAGGCTTTTTAACAGCCTTGTTAGACACACTAAACACACACTTTTTGATGCTTAAATTCAAACCACAAGTGCTTAATCAAATAAGCACTTGTGGGATTCTTAAAACCTTAACAGTTTCAAAAGAGGTTTTAGAAAACCTTGGAAAACAATTTTTTTACTAAAAATGTTTTAAAAACAGCTTAAAAGTGACTTAAAACTTGAACTTAAATTAGCCAAATAACCATAACCCATGCCAATAGCCTTTTTGACCCGTTTTAACCTTGTGCCAAACACCCCTTTAGTTAAAACTGCCAACCCAAAATAGGCTTAAGATCCATTTTTAAACCAAAACTTTAAAAAACTTTTATCTACTCCTACTTACTTTGACTTGTTTAAGCTATTTTAAGACTAAAAGTTTTAGCTTATTTGGAAAAATAAGCTAGTTTCTCAGCTAGCTTATTACCTATTATGACAGTTTTAAGTTGTAAACTAGGATTAAATAAACTTAACCTAATGAATATTAAAAACAGCTAGATATTAGACTTAAACAAACATGTTTGAAAGGAATAAAAGCAAATAAGCTATTGTCTAAAGCTAAAAATTAAGCTAAATGAGAATTTAGATATGAGACCTTGGATTTTTGTTGTCTCAGAACCAAGGCCACTCTTTCTGAGTGAGTGGCCTAATGAGCTTATTGAGAGCTTATTGAGTAAAAAGAGCTTAATTTTTCATTAAAATTGAGAATTACAATTGCATAAGAGAAAGTAACTTAAAAACACTTAAAACTTAATAAAAACTGAATTAAACTTGGTATGAAAACTGAATATTTGCCACAATGGCTTACAAGGCTTATTTATAGCCGAAAATCTACACTAGGTCCTCTTTTTCTCTATCTTCTTGCTGTGCTTGTTTGTAGACACACAAACACAGGTGTGTTTGTTGTGTGAGAGAGTTCTTAGCCCTTAATCTTGGCCCTTCAATCTTTAAAATCAATCCTAGCCATCGAATTTGGTCTTGGGGGGTGTGGGATTGCCAAGTTGGCAACTTTGTGGCTGGGAAAGGTAGTGGAGGAGGGGGAAAATGAATATCCATGGTGGTGGTGAATGTTCGTGGGGTAAAAACGGGTTTAACAACCCGTGAGTGTGTTTGAGAGGGAAAAAAAAGAGCGGGAAAAAAGGTTAGGGGTGTAACAGAGTGAAAGTTTCACTCTTTGGCAAAAATAGTCCCTCTAAGTTACTTGTTTATTTGCAAGCATGGTC
>BQNB010080950.1:12839-29773 GCA_026074375.1 Tanacetum coccineum
TAAAACCCACTCTGACATGACTGTGAGACAGAAAGTGATTTTTGAGTGTCTACGCACACCACATTGATGCGATTGTCATAAAGGACTTCTACAAAAAGTTTTACAACTCCCTAGGCAGAGTACCTAACCATTGTAGTAGTAGTATAGGCAAGACTCGGGGGTTGTTATCGTTCTTTAGGGGAATAGGTTGGGAAGGCTTGATTACGGTCTAACAAATTTCTAGAGATTGAGAGAAGATTATTTTTTTTGTATTTTTATATTTATAAGAAAGCAGATAAATCTATGGTTTGAGAGATTGGTTTGGTTTTAGCTATTAAACTAAATAATAAACTATGCTAATGGTGATAACAATATAATAAAAGATTGTATTCATTTAATCATGTATTACTCCCTAGATTGCTTCTCCTAGTGTTGTTGCTTTGTCACACTTGTGATGATCTATGTAATTATTTCCTAAGTCATGAATGAATTACACGAACCCGTCGTCTATTTAATATTCTGTTAGGGCAACGCGCAAGTAAGGTAGTATGAAGACTATTACAAGGCCCCTAAGAGTATATTAAATGCATGTGAAATATATTAAGAGTGGATCAACCATATTAGGGGGCAAGGTAGTATGAAGACTGTTACCCGATGGTATCCTTTCTACACAATTATGTTTCCCTAGACATATCAACAGCGATACAGACAAAACCTGGTTTTCTAAAGCCTAACATGCACATCCATCACAAGAAGCAACATTAATAAGATCTACATTATATGTTTCATATAATCATAAATGAACACAATAGGGAGTTTAGCTAAGCATGTTAAAGATAAAGCAAGAATAATAATGAATCAAACAACAAGACATATTGAATGATTAAGATAATCTTACTTGATTAAAACATGAATTGAAGGAGTTACAATAGGGTTTTGAGGCCCTAAAATCGTGCTAATAAGCTGCTAAACGAACTAGGGTTCATCTCCCTTTTTACTCTAAAGTTACACACCTAAAACCCTAAAAACGAATTTGTATATATAGATAAATCGCTGCGAGGGTGATGCGTTTTAATCGTGACGCCGTCGTGAAAGAGAATATTCTAGATCTTGGGCTGGGTCGTGCGAGCTGACGCCGTCATGAAAGGTTGTGACGCTGTCATGAAGTGGGTTGTGACGGCGTCGTGTAGAATTGGTGACACCGTCTCCAGCCGTTGAGAACATAATCTTAAGAGATGTTGGTGTAGGTCCGTATTCTCATCTGTTTATTCTCCAAATTAGCCCAAGTCACGTGTATTTTCTCCAAATGCCTTCCAAATGCTAAATACCTGAAAATGAACGATTAAGTATGTATTTTGGGCATAAATGCATGATTTAGGGGGTTAAACGACCCCGAAAAGTGTATCAAATGACACCTCATCAAATACCCCTACATTTGGGATTTGCTTGTCCTCAAGCAAATGGGCTTTTCTACCTAGACAATAACAATATGAGGGTCATTTAACCTGCTCTTTAAAAGTATTTTACAACACAACCTTCCAGACCTCGTAATTAAAAGCACGGAAAGTATATACTAGCACCTCACATAAGTGTTTGGGATATTCTCTTTCTCTCAGGTGTATAATAAATTATAACATAAAGGGGAAATGGAAAATCAACACTCATTACCTGTCATAGCATATAAATTACCATAGGCTTAGTAAAGGATCAAACCTCCATCGCTAGGCGAAAGCATTATTCATTACTATCTAAGAGGGTGATAGGGTGGTGGAAGAGGTGGTGGGTCTTTTAAGGGGTTATAGGGTGTAGGTGTAAGATAACATATAATGGAAACGGAAACGGATGGGATACATTTGGGTGGTGACTTTGGGTGAATTTGGAGTGAAAGGTTTAGCTAATTATTTATATGAATACACGCTGGTTTAGTTGCTATGCCAAGACTCGAATGAAGATATGCAAACTCTACACAACTCTACATCAATCTCTTTTCTTTTTCTTTTATATTTTTCTCTTCTTTTTTTTGAATAATGTAATACATCACAACATGGGGTTTATAACAGTACCCACCTACCCATCCTTGAGCATTTTTTACACATACTCCGATATATTAACAATCTAACTAGAATAAATGACCCCCGATTTGAGGTGGTCAAAATAACATAGGAACATCTAACAAGTATATGAGAGGCGAATATTAACTAACTACTTTTTCCCTATTCTTTTATTCCTTATTTTCTTCCGTGAATTAAAATACTACCGAGAATCCTAATCGGTCGTCGTTGGCCCCAAAACTATTAATTTTTACAAAGGAGAAGGAACTTAGCAATTAGCAAACCGTGTACTATACTCTCAAATAAATTCAACTATCTTCGGTTAAAACACAAGTAATGTACAAAAAGCAGGAGTAACATACACAGCACCGGAAGGGCTACAGAAAGGTAAAATAAAAAGGCGATTTGGGGTTAAACATTATTGGTTTAAAAAAACAGGTTTAACAAAAAATTTAACAAATCTCTCTTCATTAAAATAAGTCCTTCTGACTTAAACTAGAAGAAATTACAAAGAACACTTTTAAAACTTTGAAAAAAGGATATGCTCAGAGGTTGTACTAAGGGAAAATGCCTATTTTACTGCACTAATAAATACTAAATTCAATTGTTTGAAGTGCACAATTGGCAAGGTCGAGAGGATAGGATCTAATATTCTTAATTACGTGTTTCAATGAATCTAAGACCATAATAAAATAAAAACAGAATTACATGTTTAAAATAAAAAAACAAAAATACCAATAAATACAAATAAAAACAAAAGAACAATAAAAAAACTAATATAAATAAAAAATACAATAACACAGGGTTAAAAATCAACCTTCAATTTATTTAACTTCATCATCATCACACCACGCACACATTGGCACAAGCTTTAAAACCCAAAATTCCAAAAACCCACCCAAAAACACCCCACACCAAACACAAAACGCTCCCTCACCACAAAATAAAACACAACACCCACCCCCCAAAACGAACTACCGAACAAAACCCACACCCACCAAAAAACAAAATAACACCAAGCCTCCCCACTGCTATCTACACCCCTCACACCCCGAACACACCCCAGCCCAAAACCCCCACCCCCCCTACCCCCACCCACCCGCCCCCCTCTCTCCCCCCCTAAACCTTCCCACACACACCCCTCCCCCCCCAAAACCAACCAAACCCACTACCACATACCTTAAAACATTTCACAACCACAAAGTACCTGACCATAAAAACATTCCTATGAACCCATTCCCCGAAACCCCCACCACCCCACGCCCAACACAACCAACTGCCCCCACAAACCAACACACACAACACCATTACCAAAAGACCAACCCCACTGCCCACCACAATCCACCTCTCCACCAACCTCCCAACCACCAACCCAGCCAGCACTCCCAACACCAAAGCTGCCAAAACTATTAAATATCAATAAGATAAAGGTCCCCAACCCGCCACCCACACGAACTTACATGATATCAGCACCCCTAAAGATTAAGCGCACCCCATTTAACTTGCTCAACACACCCAAACAAACTAACAAACAAAACACCCGACACCTGAGCACATAAACCACCCAAACACACATCACAAACCCTCACCCACCACCCCAAAACCACACTCTCCCCAATAGACCTCCACGGAGTACTACCACCCACCCCCAAACGAAAAAACCCCCCCCCCACCATAAACACTCCCAATAAAACATCACCAAATCCACTGCACAGGCCGCATAACCATAAAACCCCTTTCACTACCAGTTAAACATGTACCCAATATATCCCCACCCCAGCTAACGCCTACAACAAATCTTATTAACCAAACAAACTCCCATCTACACCAAACACAACCCCATCTCTCCCCTTCTCCCCTCCTCGAACCCACTCAAACCCACACCTACTTACCAACACCCACCCGAACCGCCCAACAACGCCAACCAAACTACACACGCCAAAGAAAACACCCACCTACAACATCCCACCATGCAAGCCCCAACGCCTTCTAACCCCACAACCCCATGCACACTCACCACCCACCCACTCCAATAATTCCAAACACACCCAATCAAAAACCAAAGTCACCATCCATAAAAGAACCACCCCCCACACCATGCAGCACTCCGCTCAATCCTCACGCCCCTGTCTCATCCCCGCCTACCTCCCACCCATACCACACCCCTGCCACCCCTCACCCAACCCAACACAAACTTAACACAACGATGAATCAAAAAAAAAAAGAACAACACAAAAACAAAAAAACAAAAAAAAAAAAACAAAAAAAAACTACCCCACAACAAAAAAAACCCCAAAACACCTTGACTATTACAAACACCCCACACCCCACCCACAAAACAAAATCATACTCCCCCACCCCCACACTCACTCTTAAACCCTTTTTTCAACCCAAAATACCAACCTCAAACAAGAACAAAAACATTAACAACCAACCCCCAAAACATTAAAAAATAAAAAATAAAAACAACACAAGTAACAACCTCCGAAATATACCTCATCAAAAACCGAATAATATATCCTACTACATAAAATAACCTACAAAAAACAAAAAAAACCAAAAAAATAAAACAGACAAAAACCAAGTACAAACCTACAAAACAATTTAATCAAACAAAGACCACACAAAAACATATACGCAATCACAAAAAAAAATAACCAAAAAAAACCAAAAAAAAACTTATAAAAAAAACCACAACAAACACTGACCAATTTAATCTCCACTCTACCCAACCCTGAGAACCCCACCCACAACGACAAATCCCAACCAAAAACCAACTAATCCGACAAAAATACCCCCCCCACCTAAAACCCCACACCCTCTCATCCAACAAACCAACGAGCAATCATCCAATTGCCTACAATATCGCACTCGCCCCCCCCCTCCTAACTCCCCCGAATCCCCCCGCACGGACCCACCACCCCCTCCGCTCCACACAGCCCAGTAATATACCCCTAACCTCGTACATCCCAAAACTCCCCTACCCAACTGACACGTCCCCTCCCCGCCAAACACCACACACCATACCACAACGGAAAAAGACCACATTTTATTCAGTTTGGTTTCAATTTATAGTGAAGTGACTACAAAGGCACAACCAACAGACTCACAATCAACTAAAAAAACACAACCACAACACTTATTTAAACACAAAAACAACGTACAACATTAATTAACTTACTATACTATACATTACCCCCCACTCCA
Organism: Tanacetum coccineum; assembly: GCA_026074375.1. Lineage (NCBI taxonomy): Eukaryota > Viridiplantae > Streptophyta > Magnoliopsida > Asterales > Asteraceae > Tanacetum > Tanacetum coccineum. Next base: position 18,077 of record BQNB010080950.1, read on the forward strand.
AACAACGAACACGACCGCCACCAACCCATAAACCCCCCCCGCACCTCGTTCGTGCGACAAACAACGCCAGTGAGAGCCCAGCTGTCGTGTCCACCCCTCCCCCCCGCACTCTCCCTAACCCACCCCCCCCCCCCCCCAAAAATGTTCTGCTTACCAAACCCCCCGAACATACCTATCAACCCTCTCTGAAAATCCCCGTGTTTACGACCCAACCCCTCCTTTCCCCCGAACCCCCCTCACCCCCTCCCCCCCCACCCCCGCCCTAGGCCACCCCAAACAGCCCCCCCCCCCCCTATCCCCCCAAGTTAAAACCCCACAAACAAACTCCACATTAACCAACAAAAAAACCAAAATCAAAAATCAAAAACAAAAGACACAAAACATAAACACCCCATAACAAAAACCAAACAAACAAAAAACACAACCACAACCACTCACAACAGAAAAACCAATAAATCAAAAAGAAAATTGCCCCCCTCCAAAAAAACAAAAACACACAAAAAACAAAACACAACACCAACACAAAACAACAAACAAAACACACACAACAAAACACCAAACAAAACAACCAACAAAAACCACCACCCCACACAACCAACCCCCCAAAAAAAAAAACACCAACGCCACATGAAATAAAAAAAAACAACAATGACATAAAACAAAAAAAAACCCCCACAAACATCACAAAAAACAAAACAAAAAAAAACACTAAACATAACACAAAACAATAAAATAAAACAACATACACAAAAACACCGACAAACCCTCACCAACACACAAAAAAAACAGAAACCAAAAAAACACAAAAGCACCACACCCCCACCCACCAACTAAACCCGAACAAAAAAAAACACACACAAAACAACAAAAAAACACCAACACCGAAATAACAAAAAAAAAAAACCCCAAAAACCAACAAAACAAAGCAACACCAAAAAAAATAAAAAAAACAACAAAAAAAAAAAAACAACAAATAAAAAAAAAAAAAGAAAAAAATAACCAACAAAAAAAAAAAACAAAAAATCCTAAAAACACACACAAATAAAACTACCGCGACAAAAAAACAAAAAAAGAGAAAACAAACCAAACCCACAACAAAAGACCAAAAAAAAATAAACCAACAACACACCCAAAAAAAAAAAAAAACTAAAAAAACAAAACCAAAAAAGAAAAGAAACCAAAAATAAACAAAACAAAAAAACCCACACAAGACCCCCCGTGACAAAACCTAAACAAAAAAGAAAAATAAGCAAAACAAAAAAAAACAAAAACCAAGAAAAAAAACATAAACACAAACAGAAGAACAACACCTCCAGAACGACCCCACACAAAAGATAAAACAAAAAAAAAAAACAAAAAATACAACAATATAAAAAAAGCACCCCATACCAAAAAACAAAAAACAAAAACAAAAGAAACCAAAAAAACCCAAACACACCACCAAAAAACAACATAAAAAAAAAAAAACCAAACCTCCTAACTAAACAAAAAAAAAAAAAAAAAAAAAAAAAAAAAAAAAAAAAAACTCCCACCAAAAAAAAAACAAAATAAAAAAACCAACAAAATAACAAACCAAAATAAAAAAACAGAAAAAAAACAACAAAAAAAAACAAAAAAAAAAAAAAAAAAAAAAAACAAACAACAAAAAAAACAAAACAATACAAAAAAAAAAAAAAAAAAAAAAAACAAACCAAAACAAAAAAAACAAAAAAAAAAAAAAAAAAAAACAACAAAAAAAAACAAAAATAAAAAAAACACAAAAAAAAAAAAAAAAAAAAAAAAAAAAAAAAAAAAAAAAAACCAAAAAAAAATAAAAAAGAAAAGAAAACGAAAAAAAAAAAAAAAAAAAAAATCCAACACAAAAATCAAAGAAGCAACAACCAACCCAACCCCAAACAAAACCACCCCAAACAAAAAAAAAAATAACAAAAACCGCAACAACACCTCAACACCCACCTACTCACAAACAAACCTCAACACAACCCCACAATCCAAAACCCCATCCAGACCAAAACAAACCATAAAAAAAAAAAGAGCACAACAAAATACCTCCCTCTACCAAACAACACCGGCACAATACCAGGATCCAACATGGCAGTCACCTACAAAAAAACGAAAAAGATCGGTACAATACACATAGTACAAAACATCTAAAAAAACCCCCTCTACCCCCGCCCACACCTACTACAACAAACAAATACGAACCACAAACATAATAAAAACAAAACAAACAAAAAAAAAAAAAAAACCAACCAACCGAAAAACCCCCACAAAACCGCAGACCATGTAGAAACACCTTTAAGGAAGAAAGAACCCCCCACCAACCACCGCAAAGAAATCCCCCACCGAAAATATCACTAAAAACCCCCACCGCATCAAAAACGCTACCGACCCCACACCCCAACAATAAAAAACACCCACAACCTCATAACCCAACCCATAAACCAATACAAACCCCCACTCACAACAACCACACCCCCCCAACACACAAACACATAAAAAAACAAACTACCCAACACAAAAAAATAAAACTCAAACTAAAAAAAATACAAACCCGACGTAAGCCTCCAACAACTTCATAAAAACACTGCCTAACTACACGCAAAACACAAAAAACAACCACAAAACAGACAAACACAAAAACCCATCTAATAAAACACAAACAACAAAAAAACACCAACAAAACTTGAACTCAATCAAACATAAAAACATAAAAACCCCCTCCCTCCCTACCCGCCTCAAAAAACACACAAGCAACACAAAACAAAAAATATAAACAACATCCAAAACCTCAAACAAACCATAAACACCCAAAACAATAAACCAAACACAAAACCAAACAACCCACAAAAAGAAAATAGTAAATAAACACTAAAAACACACAACCCAACATAACTCCCACCCCCTCCTTACAAACCACCCCCCACCAAAACAACACCACACACCCCACAACCATACCAAACAAAAACCGCCCACCACAATAAATAACAACCAGCCAAACCAAAATAAACAAAAACACGAAACTTCCCCACACCCCCCCAACAGACCCCATCATCACCAAACACAGTACAAGCCTCCAACCCCAAACCCATAAACCCCCCACACACCAAATAACAAAAAAACCACCTCAAAAAAACAACACAAAACACCCAACACACCGAATATTCACACAACTCGATGAAAAAAAAAACTCACCCCAAATCCCTTCCACACACCCGTCCCACCCCCTCCCCTCCTCCCTACCACTTACCTCCCAACTCGACAACTACCCCACAACACCACAAAACACTACCCCAACAACCCACCATCCCCCTCTACTGCCAACACCCCCCCCCCACCACGCACAAACCCACCCAACTCCCACCATCCCCCAAGATAACCCAAAACCACCTACCCCAACAACCAAAACACACACCCACCAACACAAAAAAAAATAATCACAACAAAAACCACCCACACACACCCGCCAAAAACAGCAAACTACAAAACTAACAACTACAAACACAACACCCCACCCCCCTCCCCAAAACCCCATCCCCCATAAAAACACTCGACACAAACCGCCTACCTCCAAAACCCACAAATCCACTACAACCCAAACAACACCAACCACACTAGCCCCCCCCCCCGGCTAAAACCTCTTCACACACAACAACTGACATAAAGAACAAAAAAAACAAACAAAAAAAACCAAACAAAAAACCACCTAACAAAAAACACAAAAAAACCTAATAACACAAAACGCTACGGCAAGCCCACATTACACCCTCCCTCCTATACTCATGCATAGATCAACCCCCCTACCCACAAAAAACCAAACCAACCCCCCCCCCAACTTCAAAATCAGACACACTCGAACCCAACCAAACATTACAACCCCCAAAACACAAACCCCCCCAACCACACCCCACCCAACCACCCCGACCTCACCCCTAAACCATTAAACACCACCACTTCCACCCCCACCCCCCCATACCACCCCTCACAAACCACCCGGTCACCCTCCCCCCCACCCAACCAAACCACCAAAACCCCCACCTGACGATACCAAAAACAACGACCCTTTACCCTGTAAACACCCCGCTCTCCCTCCCCGAAAACCCCCACAAAAAAGTACACCAACGAACCACTAAAACCAAACCCCCCAAAATACCATACACAAACAATCAACTATCTCACCTAATCACTCCGAACAAAACCCTAAACCCACAACCAAACCCCCCCCATAAAAACTGCATAAAATACTACCACAAACATCCACTCATACAGACAAACCAAAAAATACACATAAGGACCTTACCAGCCCCCACTACACTACCAAAACAACCAATAAACCACCAACACCAAGCCCAACCCCCCATCTATACCCCCCCACTCCGTCTCGTCCACAAAACATAAACCCATACAAACACTAAACAAACCCAAAAAAACCCACTTCTCCTCCGCCCATAAACCTCCCCCCTCAACCCTCCCAACCCACATAAAAAACAACAACCTTCCCTACAACATGCCCACATCCGGCATACTCCTCACACTAAACACCGATCCCGTTACCAACAACATAACCCATCCCTCGACTTACCATCATAAAACAATACGAATACAACATACCAAAACAAAAAAAAAAAAAATACATCAAACACACTAAACCGTCCCCATGCCGAAAAAAATTCACATACATATACCATTAATGAAAATATCCAAGAAACAATCTAAAAAATTATAAAAAAAACAAAACCAACAAAATCCACACAACCTAATAAAAAAGAAAACAAAAAAAGCAAAAAACAGACTCAATAATTCAAAAAAAAAACCAAATAACCTATACATCGCCATACGACAAAAAAAAAAACCAAGAAAACAACAACAAAAAAAAACCACCAAAAAAAAAAAACAAAATAAACAAAACAAAAACCATAGCACACCCAACAAACACAGTACAAAAAACACCAAAAAAAAAAAAACAAAAAAAATAACCAAAAGAGAAAACACACCCAAAAGAACCATACAAAACCCAAAACAAACAAACCCCGCACAAAAAAACAAATACACATTAACAAGAAGTAAACAAAAACAAAAACACTAACGCATCTAAAAAACAAAAAAACAGAACAAGACAGCAAAAAAAATAACAAACAGACTACACCCAAACAACCCAAAAAACAACAAAACCAAAAAAAACACAAAATCGCCACCCAAACCCCCAACAACAAAAAAAAACACCCCTTCAAAACAAAAACCCACCACATCCATCACCAAAAACAATACAAAAAACATACCAACCAAAAAAAAAAAAAAAAAAAAATAACACATACTAACAAAAAAAAGAAAAAAAAAAAAAAAGCAACGACAAAAAACAAAAAAAAACTACAAACGCAATATAACACAAAACAAAAACCCAAACTGCTCCCAACACCAACCCTCCCCCCCAAACCATCCACAAACACACCCCACCAACAATACAACAAAAACACTGTACCAAAAAGAACAAAAAAACCCCCACAAAAAAACAAAACAAAACTACAACCAACAAAAAAAAAAAACACATAAAACAAACGCAATAAGACCACAACCGGATAAACTAAAATACCCTTCCAACACCAAAACAACCCCAAAATCACACATGCACCCAACACACCCACAAAACAACAACACATAATTAAAAAAGCCACCAACATACTGGAAAAACATAATACAATATAAACACACCCACTAAAAAAACCCATACCCTATAAAAAAAAAAAACCCATTGAAAAAACACATAAACAAAAAAAACTAACCTAAAATCCAGAAACAAAACCCAAAACACAAACATGAAAAAAAACTAAAAAAAAAAAAAAAAAAAAAAAAAAAGTAAAAAACCCCACAAAACACACCAAAAACCCTCCAAAAAAAGAAAAAAAAACAAAAAAAACCACCAGGAAAAACAAATACCAATAAAAAAAAAAACCTTCCTGGAAACACAACAACAACACAAAACAACAAAAAACAAAAAGACAAAAAAAGACACAAGAACCCTAAGCATAAACAATAAAAATACAAGAAAAAAAAATAAAAACGGCTAGCCCCCACAAGCCAACACCAACCACAACCTACACAAAAATAACAAGACAAAAACCATAATAAAACAATACAACAAAACCAAAACATCATGCAAACTACACCAAATCCAAATCACTAAAACTTCATAAACCAAAAAAACCAAGCACTAACACCACCCGCAACACCAACAGAAAAACGAAAATAAACACACTAAACAAACAATACCCTACCCACATATAATTATCTCACCAAAAAAAAATACACACTAAAAACCGTAAAAACACAACAAACCATCCAAAAACCCATCAAACAAACACACAAAAAACAACAACAGGCCAAACTAAAACCCAAGAAAAATAAACCCTACCGAACCACGTCACACACAAACACTTACAAAACCCAAACCTACCTAATAAACACAAAAAAAAACAGCCCAATCACACAAAAAACTAAAAAAAAAAAACAAACAAACCAAAAAAAAAAAAAACAAGGAAAAACCCCCCGAACACAAAAAAAACCACCATAAACAATAGCAAATCACAAATAAAAAACACAAACAAAAAAAAAACCAAAAAAAAAAAATACAAAAAAAAAAACACATGCTGAAGGCCCACACTTAAACTAGGACGAAAATTATAGAGAACCGTCATAAAAAAGAGCCCAAACCCGAAAAATAACAAAAAAACATAAACACAAACAAAACATAAAAAAAAAACCAAAAAACGAACAACGTAAAAGAACTTATTAACAAAAAAAAAAAATAAAAAAAAAAAAACTCAACGAACAAAAAAAACCAAAAAATAAAAAACACAAAAAACATAAAAAAAACACCAACCAAAAACAACAAAAAACACCAATCGTGCAACACACAAAAAATCCTGCAAAAGAAATATAAAATCACCCACCCTCACCCAACTCAAATTACACAAACATACACCTAAATACGCTCGAACCATACTCGAAAAACAAAAAACGAAAACCACACAAACTAAAATAAAACATAAACAAAAAAGCAAAACCACCACCAAACAAAAAAAATCTAGAATAAAAAACCAAATAGAACAATAAAACCTACCACATAAAAACAAAAAAAAAAAAAAAACCACGAAATCAAACATCAAAATAAAACAAATAAAAAAACCTAAAACCACAAAACAAAGTACACAAAAAAACAAAACTAAACACTGAATTAACACCCCAAATTCCTTCCAAAAACAAAAGAGTCCATAGTAAGAAAATTATATAACGCTTAAAACCACTCAAACAAAAAAAAAACACCACCAACACCAAAAAATAAAAAACTAAAAATAAAAACATTAAACACCTAATATAATCTCAAATCAACCAAACATTGTGAAAAAACAGCTAACCAAATAATTCAGATAAAACTGAAAATCATCCGAAAAAAAACAAACAAACATAAAACAAAAAAACCAATACACAAAAAAACAAACAAAAAAAAACAATCACCTTAAATCAAACCAAAACCCATCTCAAATTATAAAAAAAAAAAAAATATACTCAAAAATAATAATATATCTCAATTAGTGAAATAGGCAAACCAACAAGGTAACGCACCGACTAATATACCATACAACTAAACAACAAACTATCCACACAACCCAAAAACAAAATTATACTTTTATCAATCAAATAATCCATAATTAAAAAAAAAAAAAAAAAACAAACAAAAAAACCCACCACATAACAACAACCGCCCGCTCCACGATACAAAAAAAACCTTAAACAAAACATAAATAACCAAAAAAAAATAAAAAATAAAACCCCCCAAATAAAAAAAAATAAATGAGACACAAACCTCCAACTAAATAAACCAAATCTTGAGAGACGTTGGTGTAGGCCCGTAGTCTTGTTCGTTTCTTCTCCAAATGAGCCCAAGTCACGTGTATTTCCTCCAAATGCCTTCCAAATGCTAAATACCTAAAAATGAACAATTAAGTACCTATTTTGGGCATAAATGCATGATTTAGGGGGTTAAATGACCCCGAGAAAGTGTATAAAATAACACATCATCAAATACCCCTACACTTGGGATTTGCTTATCCTTAAGTAAATGGGCTTTTCTACCTAGACAATAGAAATATGAGGGTCATTTAACCTACTATTTAAAAGTATTTTACAACACAACCTTCTAGACCTCGTAATTAAAAGCACGAAAAGTATATACTAGTACCTCACATAAGTGTTTGGGATTCTCTCTTTCTCTCGGGTGTATAATAAATTAAAACATAATGGGGAAACGAAAAATCAACACTCATTACCTGTCATAGCATATAAATTACCATAGGCTTGGTAAAGGATCAAACCTCCACCGCTAGGCGTACGCATTATTCATTACTATCTAAGAGGTCTTTTTAAAGGGTTGTGGGTGTAGGTGTAAAATAACATATAATGGAAACAGAAACGGAAACGGATGGGATACATTTGGGTGGTGACTTGGGTAAATTTAGAGTGGAAGGGTTAGCTAATTATTTATACGAATACACGCTGGTTTGGTTGCTAAGCCAAGACTCGGACGAAAATATACAAACTCTACACAACTCTACATCAACCTCTTTTATTTTTTCCTCTTTTTTTTGAATAACATACTACATCATAACTTAGGATTTATAACACGTACCCCTACACTTGAGCTTTTTACATACTCAATTATTTACAATCTAACTAATGACCCAATTTGAGGTGGATCAAAATAACATGGAAATCATCTAACAAATGTTTGGGGGTATTGACTTAACTTTTCTTTCCCATTCTTTCACGAAATAAATACTACCATGAATCCTAATCGTCCTAAAACTGTATTTATAAGGATAAGGACTTAGCAACCGTGTACTCAATAATTAACTTAGGTTAAACACAATAATGTACTAAAAGTGAGTACATACAAGGTAGGCTATTTGGGTGTAACGATTAGTTTAAGGGTTAACAATGCTCTTCATTAATAGTCTGGCTTAACCAGAAAATTACAAGAGCCATGAAAAAAGATAGGCTTGGAGGGTTGTACTTGGGGTATCCTGCACTAAAAGTGAGTGCATGGAAAGCGTGTAGGATAGTTATATGATGAGTGTGACCATCATAACAATTACAGGTTTAAAACATGGGTTAATCCTAATGCCTCTTATCAAGCAAATCCTAATACTTACTATACGGTCTCGAGATGCATCACAAAAACAAGTTCTAGAATTTAATATACTACCGGTACACTCATATAATTTAAACCAATCTAATGCTCTAGAAAAGGCGACAAAACCACATATACACATCTGTAACGACGGAATAGATACACATGATTGCTCACTCCTTAACTCGAGAAAGCTAAAGGTATAAACTATCTTGGGTATCAATAATGGATACCTGGATTCCTAAAGATCTAAAGGCGAACCTCACATTTTTTGAATGGAATTCTGAGGGTTTTTGTGCTAGTCATACACATTCCTATCCATGAGACGCTATTAATACTCGGTTTTTGTCGGTATGTGTCATAAAAAATTTAAATTTGGGTCAAAATTACCTTTTTATGCTATGTTTCGATATATTACCCATCATTTTAAGGAACAAGGCAAATGGTAAATGAAGGAATAGTTTCTAAGGCTTATTTTCTCCCTACACTTAAGTTGAACATTGTTCCCAATGTTCTATAGAAGTACCCATAAAAACGAATAAAGGGAAAAGAAAACAAGTAAAAGAAACTAGTATTCCCCTGGTTTGCTCAATAATGGAGAAGAAACATGCGATAACTGATTAAATCGTCCTCCAAGAATCGTCTAATGAAACTTTCTAAGAACTTCTAAGCTTCTTCTCGTCAAATATAACTTGTAATCAAAGACAAAGACAACTATAGCAAGCATAAAATGTGCGATATAATAATATACAATGTGAAATTAGGGTTGACTCTATAAGACAGTAAAGATAGGATGAGAGAATGTTAAACTCATGGTTTTGCAGATTTATAAAAGAATTATAACTTTCTTAAGTGTTGTACAAGTTTTATTTTCAAAAATACTTAAAATTTTTGAGTTTTCCTGTAACTGGGCGTTTGACGCCGTCAGGGATATCCTGACGCCGTCACATGTGTCGAGGTGATGACGCCACGTGTAAATCATGACGCCATCTCCATGCTCTGTGAAAACTTAATTTTCGTTTTTGATAAAAAAATTCCTGCACTCATTCTTATATGTTATTTTCCTATACAAAATGCTGCATAAAAACCTGGGAATTAACAATTCAATCATATGACTCGAAACTAATGCGAATTAATCTAAACAATTTATTTCAAATGTTTGAATTTGTTTCTAAAAATCAGATAATTTCCCTACACTTATTTGTTGCAAAATACATTTGATTGCAAATAAGACGAAGTTACAAACAAACAAAGCATGATTACAAACTAATTCAAACTTAATAAACAAACGATAAAGAATTAAAACACACAAGACACTCCTAATATGCGGGAAAAGTAAATATTAGGTTGCCTCCCAAAAAGCGCTTTTCTTTATTTATGAGTCTTGTAGCTAGACTAAAAGTCACACGTCCTTAAGTTGTTTCGTGAATGTTCACATGTCCACGAATGAGCCATTCTTTCATACTTTCATCCACTTGGTATTCGAGACCTAGGTTTAAGCAATTCTTGTACATAAATTTATTCTTTTCATGGGGGTGCCTAAGTCCGCTCATCAAATTGTTTTGGCCAAGTTCTAACAGTGGTGGGACCTTACTCTAATTAAAGTTCTTGAGCCTAGGTATTGTATGTGGCATCCTATATGTGTATGTGTCGAAGATCTTAGTAAATAAGACCAATCCCTTAGCGACGTCATATTTGAGCTTAGTGATTTTTCTAAAGGGTCGGCCCGTTAAGACTTCAGTCATGCCGCTCATGATAAATTCCCCTATATCTTCTAACACAACAAAATCCGTGATATAGGTAAAACTCCTGACAAACACGTAAACATCCTTAACGATGGAAACTAGGTTCTTTCCCCTCCCATCTAGTCCTTCTACCATTATTGTATTATATGCTTTACGCGAGATAATATTCATTGGTAGAAAAGGGTCGAGATAGGCAGTAAACTTCCTAAAGCATATCATGCATTAGAATGCTAGGTCAATCCTGTCAAAACTATTAATTATTCTTTCTTGGCATAGTGTTCTCGCGTTTTCATACTCAATCAATTCATTAAGCACTTCACCGTCATCTGAATCATTGTCTGAATGAAGAAAGGGAGAAACAAGGGGTGTGTTAACCGATTCATTATCGGACTCAAGGTCATTCATATTAGTCTCATTAGGTTGGTTGGCGAAGTTATTAAGGAATCGTTCGATACTCTCTAAGCGAGAGTCAACAAATGCCAAAATTCATTGTATCTTGTGGAGTTCTTGGATGGCTTATGCGCGCAACGCAGCTGGTAGGACAGGGCGGTTACTGGTTGGTGGTGGATTCGTGTTCTTCATAGTGAAGACCAGAATAGTCAATGAAAGTTACGAACAAACACACAGAGAAAAGATAGACTACAAGAAAGCTAATATACGAAAATTAAATTCTCACTTGAAAGGATTTAAGCAAGTATAACTAAGCTAAACTATGATCAAAACATAACTATTCCCCACACAACGGCGCCAAAAACTTGATGCGGTTGT
>BQNB010080951.1:0-29773 GCA_026074375.1 Tanacetum coccineum
TGAAAATTGTTGTTAGTATGTTCCCAGAAAGTAACAGTCAGTTCGACCCTAGAGGTCAAAGTCAAACTAACTATCTTCCGAAATCAAACTGATAAGGGTTTTGTAGCAGGTTTACCACCACTACGATACTGGTACACTTATATGTTGTGATCTACACCTCGACTTTGACAAAAACCTTTCCCCCACAGTAAGATTTTGTGGTCTTTTAGGATCATGGTTTTCCACACGTAAGCAAATTGTTGAACAACTTAATATCATAAACTTTTCAAGATTAATCTACCTAGTTTGTATACTGTGTATTTGATGTATTGGCATAATGATCTTAACATGACTCTTACCAGAAAACTGATTTAAATATGTCTTCCAGTAGTGTGGCTGTTCTCGGCAAGAAATCATCCTGTTTCATGAATGCAAACAAATTAAACACAAAGGGACAGTCAATGGTGCAGCAAGAAGAGAAGCAATGACACCCCACTTACCCATTCCAAAAAGATCTTTAATTCTTCACCCAAGTTCCTTCCAAATCAGCTCAACCTATATGTGACAAAAAAAGTTATTTAAGGGTTAAACGCCCATAATGGTCAAAGTTTCCAGATTAAGGCAAGTATTATCCAACATAAAAAATGCTCGAAACTTTTGGATCACTTACATGATCCTCACTTCTGATCTCTAATAACCAAAGTCATACAATCAGCTAATGGGCCGTAGAATTGTAGGAATCAATTTTTGCTTATGCTTCATTTAAATAAGTTTGTGACCGATTATCTAACACTAGCAAATCCCGACTATCTAAGAATCTACATGTTGAATAACGCATAAATTACCAGACAATTGGAATCATTTCTGTTCATATACTATCTGTGTAATACTAATTATTCGACCCCTGTTAATCCAATAATCAGTTTCCCTGCACCCAAACACTTGAAACAATAAGCGAGGTAATCGGATTTGCTAATAATCCATGCCTTTACTGTTTCCATAGCATGCTCATGTCGAGATTCATGAAGATAAGGCTGTAAAATAACAAAATACAGTATCGGGGGAATTGCATATATATCCCTCCAAAAGCTTAAAATTGCATATATATCCAACTCAAACTTATAATTGCATATATGTCCTAAAAGCTCAAAAATTGCATATATATCCAACTTAAAGTTATAATTACATGGTTCGGTTTTTGTATAAAACCGAAACCGAACCGAAAAATTTCGGTTTTTGATTTTTAGAAACCATTCGGTTTCTATACGACTTATCGAGCTTTGCTTTTGCAAAGTCGATTTGGAATATACCATAAAACAACACCTTCAAAGCTTTAAAGAAATAATCCAATTAAGAAAAATCAAAAGACACAACAATGATAATAAGAAACAAATGACCATATAAAACCCTTAAAAAATTATTTATGTGTTATAAAGAAACACAATAACAACGATAACTTCCTGACATATGTCATTAGCACATGTCAAGCACTTACTGACATATGTCGCAATGTTAGCTTTCATATTCGGCCACCAGTATAACTTCCTCAAATCATGGTACATTTTATCCGATCCAGGATGAATGAAATATTTTGATTTATGAGATTCCAACATGACTAGGCCTCTCAATCCTCTAAATAATGGTAACCATACTCGTCCTTTCAGACATTTCGTACCATCGGATCTAACTTCAAAGGCTCCCATTCGCCAAGAAATCCTTCGGCACCATTATTATCCTCCTTGCACGCTTCAACTTGTGCATTTCGAATTTGTTCAGGTAAATTTCACAACCATAGCACGCACTCGAATCGGTTCCTTATCATTCTTGCTCAACGCATCAGCGACAACATTCGCCTTTCCCGGGTGATAACGAATAACACAATCGTAATCACTTAGAAGTTTAATCCATCTACGCTGCCTCATGTTTAGCTCTTTCTGATCCAAAATATATCGTAGGCTCTTTGTGATCGGTGAATACTGTACACTTAGTTCCGTACAAATAATGTCTCCATAGTCGAAGAGCAAAAACTACTGCTCCCAATTCCAAGTCATGGGTCGTATAGTTTTCCTCATTCTTTCTAAGTTGCCTAGAGGCGTACGCAATCACCTTTTCTCGTTGCATTAAAACAGCTCCAAATCCTTTAAGAGATGTATCACAATACACAACAAAGTCTTCGCTTCCTTCGGGTAGTGATAATATTTGCGCAATACACAATTTTAGCTTCAATGTTTGAAATGCCTCCTCTTCGTCGTCGCCCCACACATACGGCTTATTTTTCTGAGTGAGTTTAGTTAATGGTTTGGATATTAGAGAAAACTCCTTAATAAACCTTCGATAATAACCTGCCAAACCCAAAAATTGTCGCACTTCCGTTGGTGTAGTCGGTGCAGCCTAATTTTTAATGGCTTCTATCTTCGCAGGATCAACATGAACTCCACTAATATCAATTACATGGCTAAGGAATTGCAAGGAATCAAGTTAAAAATCACATTTCGAAAACTTAGCGTACAACTTTTCGCTCCTTAGCAAATTCAAGATAGTCTTCAAATGTTCACCATGTTCTTCTTTATTTTTGGAATAAATCAGAATGTCATCAATGAATACAATCACGAGCTTATCAAGATACGGCTTGCACACGCGATTCATCAAGTCCATGAATACTGCAGGTGCATTAGTCAGTCCAAAAGGCATTACCTGAAACTCATAATGTCCATAACGAGTTCTAAATGTTGTGATTGGAATGTCTTCCTCGCGGATGCGAAGTTGATGATAACCAGACCGTAAATCAATCTTCGAATAAACACTAGAACCTTGCAGTTGATCAAATAAGTCATTAATCCTCGGTAATGGATATCGATTCTTGATCGTCAACTTATTCAGTTCGCGGTAATCAATGCACATTCGGAACGATCCATCCTTCTTCTTTACGAACAATACCGGAGCTCCTCATGGTGACTAACTTGGTCGAATAAAATCTTTCTCTGTCAACTCTCTCAGTTGCTCGGACAACTCCTTCAATTCGGATGGTGCTAAACGATATGGCGCACGTGCCACAGGTGCAGCACCGAGGATAAGATCAATACGGAACTCAACTTGCCTAGGTGGCGGAAGTCCAGGTAATTCTTCGAGAAATACCTCAGGAAAAATCTCGGATAACAGGAACGTCTCCCAGTAACTTCTTCTTCAATTCCTTCTGATTTACTTGAGCTAGGAATAACTCTCAACCTTTCTCGAATCAAGGGAATCAAGAGACAGAGTTAGCAATTGAAGAGCGAGGTCAACGCGTGATTCACACTATCATCCTTCGATAACCATAGTCTGACCTTAATAGGGAATCCTATCCCTTTCTTTTTCTCACAACATGTATAATAGTGGCATCATATCGTGATATATCAATCCAATCCAATATATGATATCAACCTCGCTTGTTGTAATAACCATTAAATCGATTAGAAAAGAACGGTTTAAAAGATTAAGTGTACACCCTTTTTCACACATTATTGGTAATTAATACTGTCGCCTTCGGCTAATTTCACTTCATAGATAGGAAATTCAATAACCTTTCTCGAATCAATTGGTAATCAAGAGAACCGATGTTAGCAATAAAAGAGCAAAGTTAACGCGCGTGATTTACACGGCGAATTTCGAGTACAATAGAAAGGCTAATTTATTACCATAATGGATATTGCATAATCCCCATTACTTTCTAATTCATTTTCACCTTGAATTGCATAAAAATTCCCCTTTTCCCCCGATTTTTTACCCCGTTACTCAATAGGTTGGGATTAGTCGCAAAAGAAAGGATCATGAAAGTAGATAACTTAAAGCTCGGGTATCAATTGTCGATAATTAGAGTTAAGATGTCCAAAGATATTTTCATGACGAAAGAAAGGGAATATAGGAAGTAGAATAACAATTGTCCAAGTATGATTCGCATCCACAGATGGGTTATTAGATTGGGAAAATGGATAAGGGTACTTATGCAGATGTCGCTACGTGTACACTTGCAAACCATACAAAATCTTGTTTGTTCGGTATTACTGTTAATAATTAATCTTTATTCAAAATCTTACTGACTACTACTTCAGCGTGACCTTGCACGGGGCACTTCTAAAAATTTATACGTTGGAGCTCGAACTTATGTAATAATTTAGGAATGGCAATGCAATGCTCAGTTCGTCAAACTAATGGTCGATCATATTATAAAATGCTATATTCATGCATCTACATTATAGATAGAAGATCAAAAATTGATTTTATAGAACATGTGAATAGTATGTCAAGAATTTAATTTACAAGATGTTTAATTAAAATTTTTTTTTTATGGTGATAGCAATACTATTTTTAATTTTAATTAAAATAACTACATTAAATTGATGACAATTTAAATTTTCTCTCAGGTGGTTAGTTATAGATTTAACTTATTAAACAATAAGGGGGGGGTTTGCATGAGAGTAGTCAAGAGTGATTCACAAAATGATTGAGTGTAATGATTACAATATGATAGGAATTGAGTTGGCCCATATATCATCATGATGATCTATCGATTTCGTTGCCGAGTGAGATTACGAGGAGATGAAAGTTACAAATCGCAAATTCCATAATCATAATGGAGTTTGTCATTCTCAATGATTGCATCAATCAATAGGAAACAATTTAATGAAACTAAGAAAAGACATCGCATAACATAGATGACTCGCGTAGAATTTAGATAATCAAATGTTAGTTTTTTCATTTATCACTTTGAGTCACTAAGTTAGTTCGTCAAAACATTACTTGTAACCCATTTAATGTATACTAACTCCCAAGAACTTGTTTCTACTAAATGATTTCTCTGTTTAGTTAGTAATTTACAAAAGAGACATAAGCAATATCGATAATAACTAATTACTAAGCGTGTCACTTGGTGGTCTACGTGGCTCGGGACGGTCCCTACGGTACACATGCAAAAGTAGAGTTCTTCGATCTTCTGTCCGAACGCTCACGTACCGTTCATCGCATCGAATTGTGGCTTAGTGAACAATCCCCTATGCGGGAAAACAATCTCCAATATAATAACCTCTTTGTGTCCACCATTATGAGTTGCATGTAATTATCCCTTCCATCCATATCATGCTCCATAGAGGCCAATTCCCAAATGCATCTCAGCCTCTAAACCAACTTCTTTTTCGATTTGCATTCTCCTTCGCTCTTATAGAAAACTCCTTTAACCTCTCTACAAACATCAACCCAATAAAGGCTCATCGTTTCCCAAATCATGATCAAGTATCTCTACTCTCTTTTGCCCTGATCTTATCTTTGATTTTGAAGAGCAATCTTAGTTGGCATGTTCCAATATCAGCTTCCGTGACTCCTAGGATCGTGCACGGGACGAGCTTGTAAATCAACGTATCAATGCACGAGGTGCAACCACCGAACATAAGATGAGTATGAGCAGAAGTTGGCTCTCACTGCCTCAAATAATCCCCTCGGAATAAGTACGCGTAAAACTTAAGGCCTTTGGGTAATTGTCCCAAAATAGTGTCTGCATGGTTGCAACGTGCGACCTCCTTTTCGCCTCTAACTCAGAATCGGATGATACAGAATCAGATGACTCCGTATTAGGTGGTTCTATATTAGGTGGCTCAGAATTGGGATGAACAACATCCAGGTGGCGGGGTTTTGTGTCATCTCCACCTCTAAGGAACATATCAATCTCTACATCGTCACTAGAGCTTCCAATCTCAAACATCTTCGGATACAATATCCTCTTTATTTAGAACTCCTTCATTTACACCAGTCATCCTACCTCTAAACCCAATAATTATAACATCGGGCTGATGTGGGTCAACATGTGGGGCAGATTGATTCACAAGCCCATTATTCGGTTCTAGTTCTTCTTCCGGTCTTCTTCCGGATCTTCTTCCGGGTTTTCTTCATCATCACCATCATAATCAACTAATTCCGTAAAGTTCGGAATTGTCAACCATTTCGGTGGATCATGCGGACCATCCTACACTCTTGAGTGAGGATTAGGTATAAATGGGTTGTCTTGGATTATCTTCATTCGAGTTTAGGTAGAAGGGATTGGGTTCTTCATGACAATCCGCCCTCGGGCGCTGAGTATAAACTATCTCGTATGTAGTAATTAAAAAATAAATCAAACTAATCAACATTATTATGATTCCAAATTAATGAAATATTCTTTTTTTCTTATTACAATACATTACTATATATTTTTTTTCCATATATATATCGTATAAATAATCCTTCTCTTTACTTGTCCCTGTCCGTAATTCAGAAGATTTCTATTGCACCGTTATAGTCAAAAGATTTCAAATTTCTTTTCGATTCATTTTGCTTTTTGAAAATCTTTTGTTTCTATAACTTAAGCTCTGATACAATCTGATACACCCCTATTTTTATATATCACAACGGAAGGTCATTTGGGGTTGCTAGTGTTTATTACAATAAACTTAAAGCATAGAAAAACGACTCGAAAGAGACGTTTTTAAAACCACAATCATTCGAAATACAAATTTACATCAATATGTCCCAAATATTCATAAATTTCATATACACATTTTTCAAAAGTATTCTTCGAATGATTCTGAAATAGGGCCTTCAAAATTTAATGTTTTCATTCATATTCTTCACTTTTATCTCCATCACCGAATTACCTTCAAGGACCTGATATTAAAAGATGCTAAAAAATGTCAACATATAATTGTTGAGTGAATCCATGAGTTTATATATAAGATAAAAACATTACTAACACATATGTTAGGGTTACCTCAACATCTAATCTTCCGAACACTAAGTATCTATTCTCTAAAATTTTCAGGATATAATGATGTGGATACAGACAACGTTTCTAGGGGATTACTTATAAGCCTCATGAATCGAAAGTTAAATAAAACACACATTTCATAAAAATGCATACTATATCAACCCTCCCTTTGTGTGCTATATTATTCTCTATACAACGCATGCCGTTGTGTCATTTTCCGAAACGAGACTGATAGCTTGTCGTCACAGGATTGGAGGTGGGTTATCTTCCAAATAGTACGATTCCAATGTTATTAAGCGTATGCAATTCCTGGCAATTATAACAATTCATGATTTTCGCGGGTCATTTTATCTAGGGAGTTAATCTTAACTAATCATAAATCAAGGCTTAATAGCATACATCTACCCCATGTGTTCTTTTTAAATATCAAGATTGTTATCTCCCTCGCGGGTGTTATAAAAACTTTAGAGTAAAATACGAGGCTATGAACCTCTATTAGTGATGTCGTGACGAGGAATATCGATGAATATAATACTTGAAAGTAGGCGTCGTCAATCAAACAAGACCTTACAGTTCGTAAACGGGTCTTTGGTTGCTAGTCGATAAAAAAATTTAACGATAAATCATAAGATTAAATATGTATTTGTATACTTGTTTGTTTAGATGATGATCATGCTCTTGATATTATTAACTTATTTCACACTTTTTAAAAGTTTTCTAGGTTTTTAACTTGTTTATTATTAGCCATTTTTACTAATATTATACTTCAATTTGTACAAAAAGCCAATAATAGTCCATTTAGCAAGCCCATTAAGTTATTATTGTTTGCATTTTTTCACTCTAGGATCTAGGTCATAGACCATTAGTTAGGCCCAAGTGGGTTGGACTCTGATAACGTCAAGGTCAATAAGTCATTGTTGGTTCATTGGGCTTGTGGCCCAATTAAGGCCTTATGGCTTCATTTTTGGGCTTATATATTGACTTTATTAATAATTTTCAGGTTCTCGAGGTTAGGATATGCTTATTATCAGTATGTTAACCCTTAAAAACTCCCAAGAAGTGGGTCCTACCACCTCGGGTTTTAGTCGTAAAACCGTCTTACCAAATATAGTGTTCGGGTAGTCGTAAATTTTTATATACTTTTATGTTACAAAAGTTGACGTATTTTATAAAAACGTAAATGATATGTTGCGACATTTTTATTTATCCTTAGTTTCATATCTTGAGTTTTAAAGTGACCGCAGATCCAAAACCAATTTTGATACTTATATAAAGTATATTTATACATCAGATCAATTTATACATAAATGATCAAGTTACAAAATTTAGGATAAAATCTCACTTTTAGTTTTTGCGCCTCATTTACAACCGTAAATAGTTGGTTAAACCAATCAATGATTATGAACCTAAATGATTTTATCTAGGTCTCATAGTTTTAACTTAGTAACCAACTCAGTACGTAACTATGACTTTTTACACCATCTGTACAGCAAGGTCAGAATCAACTAGTTTTAGTATTTGACCATATCTCACTCAATATTCACTTTCTCTAAAATTCATTCCAATCTTTCACTTGTTCTATAAAAAAATAATTATCAACAACTAGTGTAATCATAATCCATTTCAACTTACTCAAAATCACGAAACCTACTGTTCATCACACAGACTATAAATTTTATGATCATTTCCACCTTGTTTAGTTGACTATTTTAGCTAGTTTTATATCTAGACTTCATACACACAAATCCCATTTTTTTCCTTTTGATCATCATTTTTCATGCATGTAAATTCTAACACTTGGAAATCTAAAAGAAAACTAAGCATAACTCATAAGATTGTTAACTCACTAAGGAATGTGTAGAGAAGATGATCAAATGATCATCAATAACAAAAGACTATGTTGTAGCACTTAAATCTCCAAGCTAGTCTTTACTCTCAAAAAATATTCATTGCATGTGTGATTTTATTGGATAGATACGTAGAAAATGACGAGAGGATTCGGAAAATATAAGTTGGTCAATGTGCATGTGACGTTTTCCGGCGACATGGCGGTTTTCGGTCACCGGAAAACTTTTCCGGCGGCGGATTCCGGTGTCATGGTGGCCGGCCATAAGAACACACACACTTACACCTTTTTGTTTTGTTAGAAATGAAATGAAAGAAATGGAGGAAATATGTTTATATACTTTCCCTATTTGAACAACTTTTGGCAAAAATAGTTCGATCCCCTCCTTTCTCTCTCCCCCCACCCCTTTTTATTTTTGACATCTGCCACACTTTTGCATAAATAAAAACCATACCACCGTTTTATCGGGATTAAACTTTTTAAGAGACACATTTTTATTTCCAGTCATCTTTTTTCTTGGTTTAAAAACATTTAATAAAAATTGTGTACCATTTTAAAACCGAATCCGCTCAAAGACAAGGAACAAACATGACGACATTTTTAAAAAGAAGAAAATAAAATTTATGTTTATATAATGTTTAAAAAAATAACTAACGTGTCGCGTCGGTATATTTTTACGAATGCTCGAAACGATTACGAATGCGCGGTCAAACGTTGCTCGCTAAAATCATACACAAAATTAAAATATTTTTAAATTTTCCAATTCATAATAAACTAGTTATATTATTTTACGTCAAATAATAATTTTAAATGTCGATCGGTTTGTTTATGATAATCTCATCAAAATAAAACGAATGCTACAAATTATTCTACTGGAATTTTCGGAATTATAAACCGTCGACTGTTTAACGTAGGATTCGCGGTTCTTTTTGTAAACGTCAGTAATTTTTGTTCATGCAAGCCCTAATTCTCCCGGTTAAAACGCTCGGTGAGTTATATCTCAACATAAAAAATGAAATTTATAATTAATACTCGTTAATAAAAAATAACGACATGATAATTGAGGAATTGTCACATATACAACTTAAGTGGTACTAGTCAAAAGGTCGTGTTTTGTTGTTGGTCTTTTTGAGGCAAATTATTGTTGTTCTCAGCTTCCTTATATGCATTTCTTGTAGTTGCTCTAACGCATCATAGGTCAGTAAACTGTGTAATCGTTTTCAACCACTAACACTATTTAAACATTTCCATGGGTTTGTACAATATAATATGCTATCAATTTGTTCATCAACTAATTGGTACTGTTAATAATTTTAGTGATGAATTAGATACATTTGTTTTGTATTTCATTGATAGTTGAAGATTGTACCTCATATAAATGCTGAAATAATTGCTTGACCCAGCCTATCAGAATAGTATGTATTGGCTGGTTTCAATTTCTGGCCTGTTATAGCATTTATTTGCACTAAGTTCTTTATTTGACTTCCATCACTTGAGACATCATGCAAAGAGAGAAAATAATTCTGTGTATCGGTAAGAATACGCCAGGCTTCATTCTGTTTTGCAGCAAACATTCTGTTACCATAAAGTATTTCGAATCCGAACTCTTGGCTTTGTGGTACATTTCCTAGCATTATGTCCACCTTATCCACAATACTGTTAGTTGTAGCATTGAAACAGTTGATAGGAATTTTCCCGGAAGCGACAGATTTGACAAGTCCTTGGAAACATTTCTGGTCTCATTTTGAGCAACTAGATCCCTCAAACATTCCTCTTTGAGGCATAAGCATCGTCTTTGTATTTTCTTCCAGTATTACCAGGGTTCCTGATTTTGATATTCAACCTATCAACCTTGAATGATTGCTTGGATTCTGGTGTGGATGAAGTACAACGAGTTGATTTTTTGTTGGATAGAGAAGAATTTTTGAGTAATGGCTCGAGCAAGTATAACATTAGCAGAGGCTAGAGGTTCTTTCAGATTGGTTTGAACTCATCTCGATGGTAGATCGCATCATCATAATCATCCACAGACGTAGGATGCGTTAATAATAAGATGAGGTATTTCTGGATGATGATACCCGTGTAGTGCTAACTAGTAGATCTAAAGGTTCATGAGACCTTTTCTAACTTCTTTTCCCGTTGAGTGCATTAAACAGTTCTCAAATTGGTGAAGGTAATCAAAGAGTTCATACAAACGTCCCCTGTCATTCATTTAGCATAGACGAACTTGGTTGACATATTTCAACACTTTCTAGTGCAAGCTATTCAGGAAATTTGTGTTAAAGCTTTGTTATACATTGGATTAATATCATTTGATTTTCGTTCACAAAATCATTCATTAACTGAGCAAAGCGGTTGTAGACAGAAACAAGTGCTTCCCCTGGTTCAGCAACAAAAACATGATCAAATTTGTTCGTAAAACAAGTTTCTCTGTCAACTTGGTTTTGTATAGTGCCCCTCATCAGACGTTCAACTCTTTTCCACATTTCCTTCGCCGTAGTGCAAGCATCCACAGAGTTGTAAATTTCATTTGGAATAGAAAGTAGAATCAGATTAATGTAGTCTATTTACAGCAAACATACGTTGCAATAATCATCACTTGTAAAAACTCTGTAGTGTGATTTTTTGTACAATGTCGGTATTCGTCGAGCCTGCGTACGGAACAAACATTTGAAAACGGATAGGACCTTCTTCAAGTGCTTTTGTTAAAGCCACTTTCGATTTTCTCAATCACTTTTGATTTATATATCGTACTTAAATCCTACTTGCCCATGTTATATAACTACCCCTTTTCTAAGACAGGGAGGCCGAGTTTAGAACCGACATCTGCGAGGAGATTGTTGATATGTTTTGGATGGCGACATTAAGTATGATTCAATGATTGGAGATTTGTTAGTCGATAATATGAGTGATATTTGTGAGAAAACTCTCAAAATCATAACATGTTGTCAAAATTCAGACAGAACAATGTTCGCGGATAACAATTAGTCTGAAACTCTGTAGTACGCGGGGACAGAACTAAACTTTAGACAAAGACTACTTATCATACTCGTTACACGTAAAATGCATAGTAACTCGAAATACTCTGTGAACCAAAAATAATCGATTTATCATGTTTTATTCACAAAAATTCAATTTAATCAAACTTGTAGAACCGAGATTTGGAAAAAATCCTTAGGAACTATGGATTAAACAAAGACACCACAGAATCGTGTATAAACTCATATATATTTATGATGACTTAATAATCTTGAACACGTATAGCATCATATTTCCGATAGAATACCGTTTTTGAGTTTCGAGATTAGGAAGTACTCCTGAATTTGTTTTTCATAAAAACCCACGATTGCGTCGATTAAGAACTCATGAACTTGTGATGTTTTACACTTTGTATGCTTATTTCCTAGATTATAATCTCTAATCCTTTTTTCACTCAATTTTTGATTTAAAACACAAAAAAATGTATGAATTACTTATGATCTCGAAGTACAAACCGTGTTTATCATAAACCAACTATTATTCGTTTTTCGATAGAACCAAAAATGCTGAATATATCTATTATGTCGGAACCATTGTTCTCACTTCAAATTAATATATGTTTACTTGGATAGCATGAAAAATAAGATGGAAAATGATAAGAAGAATTGTGAGAGAGATAACAGGAGATAATGTGTAGATGGTTAATTAACTATATGAAAATTTACAAAGTGCACTCCAACACCCTCAATCTATCTTTGGAGAGGTGGTATTTATAGTTTCTAATAAACCAAGAGGCTTTCATGCCTTGGTTTTATTCTTCGGGCAGAGCTTGCGGGATTACTTGGGGCTTTGCCGTTTACACGTGACTGATTAGATTACTAATGAGCCTCGTTTACACGTCTAGCCTATTAAAACGTTTTATTAATTAATTGATCCGGAGAGCTAATATTAATTAATGATTAGATTTCCTTGTTTCGACTCAATATTTTAAGGGCTAACAATATACCCGAATGTGAGTTTATTGAGGACACTCTTCGTGAGATCTATGAGATTGCTTTTGTCGTTTACAGCTCTTGTGATATTTGCTCTTTGTCTATGCTGTAGGCTTGATTCCTTCATGCAATGTTGATCTTTTGATCTTGAGCTTGTCATAGTCTTCTCGACATGTCGTCTTTACATTCGAGATGATTTAAATCTTATACTTCCGTCATTGATCATCTTTTCCGCCTTGCGATCTTATGTCTTGACCAAACATCGCTCATTACTTTGCATCATTTTGATAAGCTTTGCTAAACTATCTCCACTTGATAGACTTGATATCTTGACAGGAAAGATCTTGTATATCAGGTTTGCGAAGACTTTGTCTTGTAATTTCTTGATGCCTTCTTGATTCTTGAATCTTGTGCTTATGTATGTCTTTGTTGTCTTGCTCGCATGAGCATGTGGTAATGTAATATCCCGACTTCAGGGTGGAATGAGGCATATCCCTCTCTCCATCTTTATATGAATCTTGAAATAAAACAGTTAATAATAAAGCGTGTGGACGAATATGGCTTTGTCATTCGCCTGGATTTGGTTAGATTAACCTCCGGTTCCGTAGGACCATTTTACAATATGAATATTGTACTTGTGCTCAGGTAGATTCAAAGAATCTCCTTGATAGGGTTTCCAGCTCAAAGCATAGGATCTTCTAACACAGATGTATTAGATTTACCATGCTTGCTAGTTCTCATTACCGATCGTTCTCAAGCAGACACCGTTTGAGTGAATCTAATAGATACATTATTTTCTGATTAAAGCCGTCAATTCATTCACTGGACAAGTTTGATTCACTTTGAATCGCACCATATTTATTTCCAGTCTGACACAAGTTTGATTCAATATAGAATCTCGCAAGTCACCTACCAAGAGCTTGTTTGATGTTGGCCCCTCATGCCAGGATTTCCATCTTATTGTTGAATACTTTAGAGTTTCTCTTGGATGTTCTGGCAAAATCAACATGGATAAGTCGGAGGATCTCTTGTTATTAGCTTGTGAACCTTATGATGTTCAAAAAGTGTTTTGTACTGGAAATGTGTCCTAATGAGATTTATTTTATTTGATTCTTGGGCTTAGACTTGATTTGTGGTTTTGGTTTTAGTAATCGGAGGCTGGAGCAGACTGCACCTATTCAATATTAATAAATCGGATGTGAAAAGTCTATAGAAGTCGTGTGTATCTCCCGTGACAATAAGACTTGTTTCTTTTAAGATGACCGCAATGGGTCGGGTAGGGTTGTGCATTGCATCACTGGGTCATTGATGTCGTCTTCAATATCATATTTATATTTGTGAAAATCGATAGATTATGTTTTGACTCGGTTTCTTGCTAGGTGTAGGGAGGGCTTCTTTGTTTTTCACCTTTTATCACACATACATTTCTTTTTCATCTTCAACCCTTTAACGACTTACCAAGGACGTCCATTACTAACACCTTGGTGTGATTGTGCCTATGTGTTAGCTCAAGATAGTCTCGGGCATTATCCCTTATAATCATCATACTCCAAATTCATACCAAGGGACTGCTATTTCTAACTATGGTTTGTCCTTGGGTTGATCCCTTGCTTTTAAGTTCGGTTGGATCATGAGGATCTTATTCATAACCTAACCCACCTTATGACTTTAGAATCGTAATGAGATATGTTGTTGTAGGGATATCGAGATCGTAACCTTAAAACCTAGTTCCGAAGTAGTATTCAAGCAATTTGAGTTCGATAAGTTATCTGTTTATTTTCAAGATCACATTTTAATTATATTTCTCCCCTTATTTTAAATACTAATTCACTTAGTGTTTGAAATACTTTGTGATTAAAATTTGTCATGAAAATTCTGTGGGGAAAACTTTTATACTTAGCATGAATTCTATGGAACATTAACTTGCTCCCCCTTGATTTTACATATGTTTGACACCAAAAAAGATGATACCAAGTTGTAAAATGAATATAAAGTTAGGGATTAGCAGTTTTGAGCACACATTTTTGATACGATTATGAATTGTCATTTAAGAATTCTTGAAAATTTGTTGTCAACTTTTTGAAAATAAACATCCAATGTTAGAGAATACTTTTTCTTCTAACGCTACGGAGATGTGCATGAAACGTAAACATCTAATTTGTCATTCGGTCCTGATTGCAATACTGATGTGAATTACAAGTCATAAAGGAAAAAATAAAATATTGACATGGTTTGAAAAGCATTGAAAATCTGGTTCGAACTTCATTTTAACACGCCCAGTGTCATATTTAATCATACCTTTCTAGGTACAGTAAAATGGTTATCGATCTCACTAGAGACATGTCGAGAAGAATATTTTTGTGAAACATTTTCTGATTTTTTGATTTTGATTTTGTATTTTCTTTTTGATTTTTTTTTTTATATTTTTGTATTTGTTTTTCTCAAAAATATGTACAAGTTGATGTTTGATGGGTTATCAAGCAGATTCGTTTGTCAAAACCTCCAGTTCTGCTAGAGTCAAACATCTCATACCAATTTGTTTGACAAGATACTGAAACCTATCTTCGGGTAGGGCTTTAGTAAACATATCAGTTAATTGGTATTCAGTTCTGACACAATGCTACATTCAATTTATACCCATTTTCAACCTGTATCCTTGGATAAAATGATATCGAGTATGAATGTGCTTGTACGGGAGTGCTGCCCCACGCGGGGTTGCATGAGGATTGCTATGGCTGAATTGAGAGTCGCAGTAACAAAGGTATCTTGTTGTAGTTTAAGCCTCATAATCTTTAAGCTGTGTCTAATCCAACCCACTCCCCACCCTCCCCCCCTCCCCCCTCTCCCACAATTACTTGAGCACAACTGCAGATACGCAACGTACTCAGCCTCTGTGATGTCTTTGCAGTAAGTCTTGCCATTTTTGACATCAGCTGACTAACTTTTCACCTAAGATAATTGTATTCCTCCAAAAGTGCTTTGCGAGTATCATAATCCGGCTTGATCGTGGCTATCTGAAAAAGCTGTTAGTTCAAAGCCAGAATCCTCTCATGATACTAGAGGTCTCCCATGTGTTATGGTTACTCTTAAGTATGAGAAAGACCTTTTACATCTTTGAGGTGTTTTTCAGTCGTTTTGCTCTTATATCTTGCACAACAACATTATTGCTTGCACTATGTCTGTGTCGACATAGATGTCAGGATACATTGAGTGGGACCCGATTTTCACTACGGTAGTTAGTTTGGTTACAGGTGTACCACTCAAGTATGCATCTAATTTAGATTTCATAGCCATTGGTTGTACAATGCTTTGTCCTTTTTCCATTCAATGTTTTTTAAGTATCTTGATAAAGTGTATTGGCCTGATTGCGAAGATACCGCGTGGGGATTAGGTGGATCTGATGTCCTAAAAAGAATTCCTATTCCCAAATTTAGGACCATCTCAAATCTTACTATGCATTAATTTTTCAAATCATTTGATAATTTATTGGGTTTTTCTAAATGAATTTGTGAAAAAATTAATGCATAGTTGATTTGAGATGTCTTATTTTGGGTAAAAAGGAATTATTTTTAGGACTTCAGATCCACAATCCCCACGCGTATCTTTGTAATCAGGACAAGTACACTTTATAGATACTAAAAAACATTTTGGTATGGAAAAGGAAATAGCATTGGTACACCAATGGCTTTGTAAATCTAAATATTAGATTGCAGACTTGAGTGGTATAAAAATTAGACCAATAAACGAACTACGTAGTAAAATCGGGTCAATCATGTATTGACATATTAGTCTGACCATGACATAGTGCAAGCATATGTTGTTGTGCAAGATATCAAGGCATATACCGACTGAAATACACCTCAAAGATGTTAAAAGGTGAACTATTTATTCAAATCCCAAATTTTTTTATTTCTTCAATACTTTAGATATTGGTTTCCATTCAAACATGGGGACTCTGGTATCCAAGGGTTTCTGGCTTTGAACTAACAGTTCTTTCAGATGCCGACCATGCTAGATATCTTGATACTCGCAAAAGCACTTTTGGAGGAATACAATTCTTAGGTGATAAGTTAGTCAGCTGGATGTCAAAGAAGCAAGACTGTACTGCAATGTCACTCAGCAAGAGAGGATGAGTACGGCCGTTATCTTGCAAGTTGTGCTCAGTATTGTGGATGGGAGCACAGCTTAATGGAACTAGGCTTCAACTACATCAAGATACCGTTTGTACTGCGGACAACTCAGTCAGAATAGCAATCTCACTGTCAAACCCGTGCAGCACTTCCCGTTACCAAGCACATTCATACTCGTTAGCTTTTATCAAGGATAAAGGTTTGATAATGGTTATAATTGATTTGTCTTTGTCAGAAATGAATACCAATTCATCTGATATGTTTACCTAAAGACTCTACCCGAAGATAGGTTATTCAGTATCTTGTCAAACTAATTGGTTTGAGAATGTTTGCCTCTAGCGCTGATAACTGGATGGTTTGACAAACGAATCTGCTTGATAACCCAATCAAACATTCAACTTGTAATATTTTTGTGAAAAACTAATACATAAATATATAAAAAAAATAATATTCAAAGAAATACCAAAATCAAAATCTAAAAAATCAGAGAAAATGTTTTCACAAAAATTCTATCTTTCTCGAAATGTCTTCTTGGAGATACGATAACATTTTACGTACCTAGAAAATGTTGTTTAATATTGACACGGGCGTGTAAATGTATGTCCCTTCGAACAAGGTTTCAATTATGCTTTCATAAACCATGTCCATTTTTTTTTATTTTTTCTTTATGACTTGTAATTGCACTAGATTGCAACTCGGTCCCGAATGACAGAAGGAGAGTGTAAGTTTCAGTGCACATAGCTTTAGCTGTTAGAAGAAAGAAAAGAATTTCTAACATGATGTTTTTCTCAAAAAGTTGAACAAATTTTTCAAGGATCTTTCTTAAAAATCGGACAATTCATAATCCTTTCCAAAAATGTGTGCTCAATAAATGCTAACCCTAACTTTTATATTCCATTTTACAACTTGGTTTCATTTTTTTGGTGTCAAACATTAGGTAAAATCTAGGGGGGGAGCAGAAGTTAATGTTCATAGAATTCTGCTTAAGTATAAAAGTTGTCCACTACAGAATTTTCATGGACAAATTTTATTCACAAAGTATTTCTAAACACTAAGTGTTTAGTATTTAATAACTATGGGGTATGGGGAGTAAATATAATTAAAATGTGATCTTCGAAATAATAAGTGATACGTATCGACTCAAAGTGCTTGTTACTTCTTCGGAAAAGGTTTTTGTACAGATCTTCATACCCTACAAATCATTTCTCATGACGATACTATAAGTATTAGGTTGTTAGGTTTTTGAATTTGTCCTATGATCCAACCAGAACAAGAGGGATCTACACAAGGACAACATCCATAGTTAGAAATGAAGGCCTTAGGTATTGATTGGAGATGAATGAGTATAAGGGAATAAGGCCGATAAGATTGAGCTACACACTGGAACAATACAAACAACCGGTTGTTAGTTATGACGGTCTTGGTATTAGGTTTTTTAAAGGGTTGATGATTTGAATAATAGTAATGTATGGATAAAGGGCTGAAAAAAAAGAAGCACCTGTCCGTTACACCTTAGGCAGAGAGAAAACCGAGTCCAATACATAATCTATCGGTTTTTTCACATAGATGAATTATGATATTGAAGGGACGGACTTCTCAGGACCCAGTTGTATGCTATTTTGCACAACACTTCCGAACCATCTCGGGTATTTCTCTTAAAAGAAAATCGTTGATATTATTTGTCTCGGATATAAACACGGACTTCTATTGACTTTCTCACTCCGAGTTGTTTATAGAGAATAGGTGGCTGTATGCTCCAGCCTTCCCGATTACAAAACCAAAAGCAGCAAATCAAGGTCTAGAGACCACTGAGATCACATATAATAAATCATATTTTTAGGGACACATTACACTTTACAAACACTTTTTGAACATCATATAAGTTCACAAGTGTGTTACATGAGTCCTACGCTTTATACCTTGTTGGGAACATGATTTGCCAGAGATCTTCCAAGTGATAACTATGTATTCACAATTGTAGATGGTGAGAATCCTGTGGAGCCCATACATCAAACAAGCTCTTTGTAGGTGAAATTGCGAGATTCTTTTTGTAATCAATCTGTGTCAATGAATGAAATGATGGTGCGTTTCAATGTGAATCAAACTTGTTCCAGTGAAATGATTTGACGGCTTAATCTGAAAAGATAGTAACTATCTGATTCACTCATATCGTATTGTTTGCTTTGAGACGTTCCGGTAATGTGAAATAGCATGATGGTAAATCTAATACATTTTACGTTAGAAGATCCTATGCTATGAGCTGGAAACCCTATCAAGGGGATTCCTTTGCAATCCTACCTTGAGCTCAAGTAAAATTTTCATATTGTATATAATGGTCCTCGGACACCCGGAGGTTATCTAACCAAAATTCCAGGCGGAATGACAAAGCCATATTCGTCCGTCACGATTTATTATTAACTGTTTTTATTTCAAAGATTCATATAAGATGGAGATGGAGTGCATCTTTCCAGCTGAAGTCGGATTCCATTACCTCCACATGCTCATGCTCAAATACAATGGGAATATACTATAAGCATCAAGATTCTAAGAATCAAGAAAGCCTCAAGAATTAAAAGACAAAGTCTTCCGCAACCTTCGGATATACATGGATCCTGTTCCTTTCATGATAAATCAAGCTCTATTCAAGGGAGTTTGTTAGAAGCTTTCAAAATGATGCAAAATATGAGCATGTTTGGTCAAGACACACAAGATCGCAAGGCGGAAAAGATGATCATGACGGATAGGATAAAGATTAAAGATCTCGGATTAAAGACAGTATAGCGAAAGACTATGCAAGTCAAGATCAAAGATCACATTGCTATGATAGAAACAAAGCCTACAGCATAGGACAAAGACAAAATATATACAAAGAGCCTTAACGTCTCAAGCTCCAATCTCATTGAATCTCACGAAGGAGGGTCACAATAAAACTCCTACTTCAGGGGGAGTTGTTAGCCTTTAAAATATTGGAAGTCGAACAAGGAGGTCGTTCGTTAATTAATTAATTTGGTCTCGGTCACTTAATTAATTATACGTTGTAATAGGCTAGACGGGTAAACGGGCTCTTATGTAATTCTAATTCAGTAACGTGTATCGGGCGATTAAGCCCAAAAGTTATCCAAGCTCGGCCCGTTAGATAATACCAAGGCTTGAGAAGCCTCTTGGGTTTTTTTAACTATATATACCCATATCTCCAATGTTAGAGAGGGTGTGGGTTTGTCACTTTGTAATTTTTCATTAGTTAATTAACCATCTTATTTTATCCTTGTTTCTCTCTCTACAATTTTCTATCTTTTCATCGTATTTTCTTGTCTACATCCTTGGAGCTAAACATAATATGAAGTGAACTTGTGAATCATTGGTTCCGAATAATTAGATATATAGGCACTATATGGTTCTATCGAAAAAAACGTATTATATAGGTATGGTTATTGATAAACTCGCGTTGTTATCGCGAGCTTTCATAAGTATTCATAACTATTTTTGGTTTTATCAAACAGGTGTGAATAAGGGATTTAGTGATTTAATCTAGGAAAATGCTTACAAAGTGTAAAAAAAATAACATGTTCATGGTTTTATCGTGAAGAATTGAGGGTTTTTGATAAAACATAAATTCCGGTATCTTCCTAATCTCGTAACTCAAATCTTACGTTTTATAGAATTTGATGTTATACCGTGTTACAGTATTATTTAACGACATCATAAATTTTTGTCTTTTTTATCAAGTTTGGTGGTTCTTGTTAATCCATAATTCTAAGGATTTTTCAATCTCGGTTCTATCAAGTTTTTGTTTAATTGATTTTTTTGTGAATAAAACAAGATAATCGATTTTTATGTTAAGAGTATTTTCGAGTTTACTACCATTTTACGTTTGTACCGTGTTTGATAGTTTTTTTTTTTTTTTTTTTAGTCTTGTCTAAGTTTCTTTAGTTCTGTCACGGATGTATACAGAGTTTCAGATACTTGTTATCCTCAGGACGTGAAAAGTGTTGTCTGAATTTGACAAACTGTTATTGAGTTTGAGATTTTATCACAAAGTATCCTCATATTTTGTCTACAAATATCCAATATTGAATCTTACGTTAATGTCGACCTCCAAGAACAAGATTCAAACAATCTCGCGCTGATGTCGAGTTCTGAAACTAGGACCTCCTCATGCTGAAAGGGCGGGTAGTTATATAACATGGGCAACGTAGATTTAGAAGATTATATAAATCAAAAGAGAGAAATCGAAAAGTGGATTTAAACAAAGCACTTGAATGTGGTCCTTATCAGTTTTCAAATGTTTGTTCCTACTGGTTCGACATTACCGACAGTGCAACTACAGAGGATTGATTTACCAAGGGTGATGGAATTATTGCAATATGATGCTGAAATTGAGTAGTCATGAAATGATTCATTCTTTCTATTCCAATATGAAATTTACAACTCTGTGGAATGCTTGGACACTTCACGGACCAAGGAAATGTGGAAAAGAGTTGAACGACTGATGAGGGGAACTATACAAAACCAAGTTGACAGAGAAACTCGTTTTACGATAACAAATTTGATTAGCTTTGCTTGCTGTGAACCAGGGCGACAGCATTGTTTCTGTCTTACAATCAGCTTTGCCTCAGTTAATGAATGATTTGGAACGAAATAATTGATTATTTCCATTGTTTACTGTTAACACAAAGTTCATGATATAGCTGCAATAGAATGGTTTGGAATTATGTCACCTAAGATTCGTCTTGCATAAATGTTTGACACGGGGAATTCGTTTGGATGATTATTTGTTCCTTACACCTATTTGAGAAAAGGTTTAATGCTATCACGGGAAAAAGAAGTTAGTAAAAGTCTCGATGATACTTTTGCTCTAGTTTGCACACACGGGTTTCATCTTCCAGAATTACCTCATCTTTATTATGTAACGCATCCTACGTCTGTGTGGTTGTTATTTGATGATGAGTTACTCAGAAGGATGATGTTCAAAACATTCTGAGAGATCCTCTATTGCCCTGCATTGTGATACTTGCTCGAGACATTACTCAAAATTTCTCTAATCAATAAAATAATTCATCTTTGTACTTCATCCAACACCAGAAACCAATGCAATCATTCAAGGATGCTAGGGGTGAATATTCAAGACAGGAACCAATGGTAATACTGTAGAAATACTAGTCGAGCTTATGTCTCAAGCAGGAAGTTGTTTGAGGGATCTTAGTGCTCACAAATGAGACAGATTTGTTACAAGGACTCTTCAAACTTCGTTCTTTCGGGAAATACTTTCAACTGTTCAATGATACTAATGGGTAGTGGGAAAGGGAATTATGCTCAGGAATTGTCCAAGCCAAGAATGTTTGGGATTCAAATAACTTTATGGAACAATTGTTGTGGAGTCAACTGAATGATAGCTGGTAAAGTACTTCTTTACCGATTAGTACAGATTGATTTTCATATTTGTGTTGCCTCAAGGTTGGAAGAATTAAGTACTTGTGGCAAATATATGCTTAAGTGGCCCGATATTTAATCCAGCCTATAATACTTCTGAGTGATGGGCAAGCTATAGATTGCTTGCATTTTTATGTTGAGGTACAATCTTCATCTATCAATGAGAATATATAAAAAATGTATCTTATTCATACTAAAAATTATTAACTGTACCTGGGGTTATGATCAAATTGATAGCACTTATTATATGTGACTAACCCATTGGAAATGTTTAATAGTGGTAGATGTTTGAATAGATTACACATGGTTCCTGACCTATATGCGGTTAGAGCAAACTAGCTAGAAAATGCATATAAGGAAGCTGTGAAACAACAATAATTTGCTAAAAAAGTCCTACAACAAACACGAATTTGATAGACAGCTTGAGTTGTATATCGTGACAAATCCGTCAATTTCTAGGTCGTTATTTTATTACTCGAGTTTAATTATAATTTTTCATATTTTATGTTGTGATAGAAACTCGACGGTCTAACCGGGAGAATTAGGGCTGGCATTTCTAAATTTCGTGACAGTTTACCAAAGAAATAAAAAAACCGGGCGAATCCTACGTTAAAATCGGGATCGTTTCTTTAATCTTTTCCAAAATGCCGTAGAAATAATTTTGTTGCATTCGTTTTATTTTGTGAGTTATCATAAACAAACGTCGACATTTAAAATTTTATTTGACGTAAATAATAATTTCGTATTTTATTATGAATGGAAATTTAAAATATTTATTTTTGATGTTTGCGGCCAATGTTTGATCCGCGCATTCTGTTTAAATCGTTTGAGAATCGTAAAAATATACGACGCGACTCGTTATATTTTTTTAAAGATTTACCCTTAACAGATATTTTTTTTACTCTCTTTATGTCGTCATTTGTTCCTTGGTCTTGAGTCGGGGAATTGTGTTTTAAAATGTACACTTTTTATTAAATGTTTTTTAAACCAGATAAAGATGAAGGAAATAAAAATGGTGCTCTAAAAGTTTATCCCGATATCTACGGTGGTTGGTTTTTATTTAAGCAAAGCTTTTGTGGGCTGTGTCAAAAACTATAAAAGAGAAAGGAGGGGGAGGATCTATTTTTGCCAAAAGTTCAAAATAGGGAAGTATATAAAACATATTTCCTTCCACAGTTTCATTTAATTTTAACAAAACAAAAAGGTTGTATGTGTATTGTGGTGTTCTTACTGGTCCGGCCCACCATGAAACGGAATTCCGTCCGCCGGAAAAAAGTTTTCCGGTGAACTCGAAAAACCGCCATGTCGCTCAGAGAAAATACGTCACATGCACCATTGACCAACTTTATATTTTCAGAATCATCCTCGTATATTTTACGTTTATCTATCCTAATAATATACACATTTGAATTGAACTTTTTTGGTAGTAAAGACTAAGACTTGGGATTTGATGTCAACATCAAGTCTTGTTGTGTTTGGTGATCATTTGATCATTCTCATACACATTTCCTTGTGGTAAGAATCTTATGAGTTTTGCTTATGTTTTCTTTGATTTCCAAGATGTATATGTACAGCATGATCATATGATGATCATGGATTAATATTAAAAAAAAAAAAAATAAAAAAAAAAAAAAAAAAATTATAATTTTTTTTTTTTCAAAAAAAATTTTTATTTTTAAAGTCAAACAAAAAATCATTTTTTTTTTTATTTTCTTTTAAATATAAACTAAAAAAAACAAAAAAAAAAAATAAATAATAAAAATTTAAATGGGAGTTGTGTTATGAATCTAGATTTAAAATAGCGCTAAAATTGTCATCTAAACAAAGATGAAATGATCATAAAATTTAGACGTGCTGTGAGAACAGTAGTTTCGTGGATTGTGGAGTAAAAGTTGGAAGATGGATTTGATTACACTAGGTTTACGTTGATAATTTTTTTATGAACAAGTGGGAAAAATTGGATGATTTTTAGGAAAGTGAAATATTGAGTGCGAGATATGGTCAAAAATACTAAAAGTAGTTGGATTCTGGACTTGCGTGTACAGATTGTATAAAGTCTATTTACGGACTGAGTTGGTTAAAAAGTTAAAACTATGAGACCTAGATAAAATTCATTTACGGTTCTGAAATCAAATTGGATTGGTTAAACACTAACTCGTTTTCACGTCTTGTAAATAATGGCGTCAAAAACGGTAAAAAAGTGAGAGTTTAGTCCGAATTTGTAACTTGAAATTTTATGTAGTAAATTGTCAATGTATAAATTTTAATTAAATTAAGTATTTAAAATGGTTTTGGATCTGTAATTTACCACTCAATATGAAACTAAGGTTATTATAAATATGTCCAACATATCATTTACGGTTTTATTAAATTACGGGGCTACTTTTTGTAACATTAAAAAGTATATAAAAATTTTACGACTACCGCAACACCTTATATGTTGGTTAAGGACGGTTTTACGACTAAAAACCCCGAGGTTGGTTAGGACCCCAATTTCTTGCGGAGTTTTTAGGGTTAACATATGATAATAAGCATTATCTTAACCTCGAGAACTGAAAATTATTAATAAGTGTCTTATAT
This sequence comes from Tanacetum coccineum, assembly GCA_026074375.1. Classification (NCBI taxonomy): domain Eukaryota; kingdom Viridiplantae; phylum Streptophyta; class Magnoliopsida; order Asterales; family Asteraceae; genus Tanacetum; species Tanacetum coccineum. The sequence continues at coordinate 24,706 of BQNB010080951.1, forward strand.
AAGCCCAAATGAGCTCCATAAGGACCTCTTATTGGGCCACTAGGCCCAATGTACCATCAATGACTTATTGGGACCTGACTGCCTCTGGTTCCAAGCCCTACTTTGGGCCTACAATAATGGGCTAGGACCTGATTCCTTGAGATGATAAAATGAACATATTAAACCTTAATGGGCTTGCTAAAATGGCGAATTATTGGGCTTTTTGGAACAAATTGAGTAATATGAGTAAAAAATGGGCTAATATAAAACAAGGTTAAAAAACCTAGAATAACTTTAAAGTGTGAAATATTATATTTCTAAGAAGCTATGATCTTCATATAACAAAATGTTATTACATATACTATTTAGATTTATGATTTATCGTTAATTTTTAATCGACTATTTTATCGACTAGAAACCTAAGACCCGTTACAATTTGTATAGGTCTCGGTTGATCGACGCGCTTACACCCGAAGTTCTTATCTATCGATATTCTCATCCGACATCACTAAGTGAGTTCATAGCCTCGCATTTTTACACTTTAATTGTTTTATAAACCCGCGAGGGAGATAACATGCTTGTTTTTAAAATAGAACACAAGGGAGATTGTATGCTAGTAGCCTTGATTATTATAAGTTAGATTAACTCGCTAGATAAAAGACCCGCGGAAATCATGAATTGTTAATTGCCAGGTAATGGCATACGCTTATACATGGAATAGTACTATTTGGAGGTTGCCACCTCCAATCCGTGACGACTAGCTATCGTCTCGTGTCGGGAAAATGACACTACGGATGCGTTGTATAGAGAATAATATGCACTCATAGCGAGGGTGTATAGTGGGCATTTTGTATTGATATGGTAACGTTCGATTCATGAGGCTTATAATAATCCCCTTATAACGTTGTCTGATCCACATCGTTATATCCTAAAAATTTTGAGAAATGATACTTGTGTTCGGAGATTAGATGTTGGGAACCCCAACATATTTTTATGGTTTTTATATATAAACCCTATGGATTCACTCAACATTATTGTTGACGTTTTAGCATGTTTTATCTCAGGTTCTTAAAGGTAATTCAGAGATGGAGATTTTGGTTGTCGTTTATGGAAACCTAAATGTTTTGAAGGCTCATTAAATAAAAGTCATTCGAAGATGATTTGCAAAAATATTGTATGAATTATGAACAATTTGGGACCTATGATGTAAACTTTTATTTCGAATGAATGTATTTAAAAACGTCTCTTTTGGAGTCGTTTTCTATGATTGAGTTGTTATATTATGACGTAGCACCCCAAATGACCCTTCCGTTGAGATATATGAAAATAAGAGTGTTACACCCAGAAGAAGATTACTTCCAATCGGCGAAAGAAACAGATTTTTGATGATGTTCGTTTTTAGATTTAATGGGCCAATCATGTTCGAAAAGGACTTTGTCCTCGAGAAATTGAAAAGCTTGATTTGGACTTTTGTAGAGGAAGATTCCTCCGGCTGTTACGTCTAGGATTCCTTGAGTGGGTTCGTCTAGACCGTGATAGAATATTTGAATAATAGCTCCTTTGGTTAGACCATGCCCATGGCATTTTCGGAGCATGCTCTTTAGTCGTAACCATGCGTCGGTTAGACTTTCACATACGAGTTGAGAGAAATTTCTGATTTCAAGTAAAAGACGGTTAAACAACGAAGGTGGAAAGAATTTGTTTATAAAAGCTTTTCTCATTTGTTCCCACGATGTTATAGACTCTTCATTAAGTTCGTTAAACCAGGTTTTAGCTTTATCGCACAAGGAAAAAGGAAATATCAAAAGCTTAACAGCTTCACTTTGTGTTTCACCGTATCTGAACATGTTGCAGATTGCGAGAAATTCACGGATGTGGTCATGCGGATCGGCCCGCAGATAACCATCGAATTTATTTTCTCGAATCATATTTAAGTGAGTACTATTGATAACAAAGTTGTCATCAACATCGAGTTGAATAATGGCAGAATTAGGAGTCGATGCTACAGTCTTAGCACTTTCCCACATAGGTTGATCTTCAGGATCGAGAATTATTTGTTTGGGTTCAACATTCTCTTCAGGTATATTTATAACGACAAAGTCATTAACGGAAGAATGTTGGGTTGAATATTTATGTGATTCGATCTGAATGGATTCTTTTTGGATAATTTTAAATTTACAAGACCTTTTTATTAAATTTTTATTTAATTTATATATTAGACTTACTAGTTGTTTTCTGAAAGATAGGGGATTTATACATACGTTAAGCATTTTGCAAAAAGACATTTTTATATATATAATGAAGGCTAATAGGATAATATTCAAAATAAAGTAAATTATTTTCATATATTTATTTATAATTTTTTACTTTTATAGATTTATATATATATATATATATATATAGATAAGATATATTTTTATTTAATTATATATAGTAAATAAGGATAAATAAATAAAAATATTTTTTTTTGGATAGGTACGACGTACTTTAGGAAAAGTGCGCCGGCTTTTTTAGAAATTTTATGTTTTTTTTAATATTATGATAAACTAGATTTACAAATACACAAGGAATATAATTAGATAAAACACAATTTCAAATGATTATAGAACCTAAGACTATTGGTTTTTTGAAATAAGAATTTTATTTTTTTATCTGTTTGTGAAAATTTTGCAGAAAGTGCGGGGCGTACCTGATAAAGTAACGCGTACTTCCTTGGTTTTTCGAAAACCGGCCCCGCACAAAAGAAGTGCGCGTACTTCCTGAAGAAAAAATGATTTTTGGGTTCTGTTTGCCAGAAAACGGTACGACAAGTTTGCAAATTTTGCAAAACAGTAAATAACTTGATAAGAAACAAAATAGCACCAAAACAAGCAACAAACCGATAACAACTTAAATAATTCCCCAGCAACGGCGCTAAAAACTTGATGTGTGTTTTCCAAGCTTTAAATTTATAATAACTAGAAATACTAATTTTAACTAAAAACACAACACTCGGTCAAGTATACCCTATCAAGTGTAATATAGTATTAGGTAAGTCCAGGTCATTCCATAGGAATTGAAGTATTTTCAGTTTGTAATTAGGGTGCTAAGGTTAATAAGATTGTCACGGATCAAATTAACCAAATCGTGCATGTATCGAATATCGCAAAGAAAGCAATAAATGGATGATTAAAGCAAAGATTAAAGTATGTTTGTTTAGGCACTGATCACTAAGACAATGAAGTGTTTAGGATAGTGTTTACAAGTTTAGAGATTAAAGATTTCACAAGTTACAAATCCTTTCGACATTTAAATATAACGACTGATTATATCGATTAATTCTAAGATCACATATTGCCCAAACAAACACAGATGACTATTCCATGATCAAAGATGTAACAAAATAAATTATGAACTCAAACTATTCAATAATAATCATATTTAAAGGATAAACAAGATTATACCAAATTTCAAGAGCAAATGATGGTGATTTCACAAGAATTTCCCAAGAACACTTTATTATATTTAAAGCAAAACCCGGAAACTATGAACAATTCTGTCACAATCGCTTATAGATTCGAATTACACTTTAATGATACTTCCTTGGATGGATCAAAATCTAGAAATGTTGATGAACAATAAGCAAATTCAAACAAAGTTCCCCAAGAACCACTTTTTAATTGATTCTACAGGACATTTGCAGGATTGTAGATGATGAATGTTATTGGACATTGTGAATGAGGTTTGAAATGGTGGTTGGTGGTGATGGTGGTTTGAAGGGGTGTTTAGTTCCTCGGTTTGTCAAGCCAAGATCACCAAAAATACCTATTCTAAGTGTTCTAAATGAAGGGGATTTATTTGTATAAGAGTGTGTGGGATGAGAGAGCCAAGGAGGGTATTTATAGGCTTTTCAAGGGCCAAAAACCGCCGCACAAACTTATTTGTGCGCCGCACATCGGGAGTTAATGCATACTTCATTTAATTGCCTTTAATTTTTCTACAGACTCAAAAGTGTGCCGCACTTTGGGTAAAACTGTCGCACTTTGTTCACTTTCAGCACTTGGCCTTTTTTAAGGTTGTAGGTAATTAAATTATCTTCGCGCGGCCACTAGAATCGCGTCAAACAGAGTTCGTATGACCGAGTTATGACCAAAACAGTGAACAGGTGTCGAGAGGCATTCAGCTTGAGTTATTTCTTCGTTTAAGCTTCAAATCTTCGTGATTTCTTCCATTTTCTTCTACGACACGTACCTAGAACATATAATAGCAAATACACTTTATTAAGTGTCACACCCTACCAAGGTGGAATCACAAGGCGTGATCGATAGGCATCATCACAACACATGGCATCACAATAGAGAAATACTAAATGAATTAAAATCCAATATATGAAAGACCTAAAGTGTTATGATAACACCTACAACATTTATCATTCAAATTCATATAGTGCAACCAACTAAAACAAAATAAAACAAATGAACATGGATTCCACAATGCAAGCCTATGGTCCAGCTAATACCTCTTCCAAAATCTTTACACGTTTTGCTCACCTGAAAATGATGCTTAAAACGTCAACAAAATTGTTGGTGAGAGTTACAGGTTTAAGACACGCATATGACACCGCGATCAACAAAAACAACATTTACGAACATATATGCTTGGCTATTCTATCACAAACCAAAATTCACAATTATATGGGGTGGATCGTACCCCTCCGTCCTACAATCTATCTCCGCGCAAGACTAACCCACTTGACTAGCTAAGTCCGTTCGGGTTACACACTAGGTGTTAGCCTCAATTTATTAAGTCGAACAAGGAAGTTCGATTACTCTACGATGAAGCTTCGGTCTTTAATTAGTTAATGTTGTAATAGGATAATATCGGGAATCGGGCTCGATAGTTAATCTAATATTGTATATGTTTCGGGTTTAATCCCAAGCAAAACCCGAGCCCGGGTCCTAGTTAAATATCTCGCGCGTCATTTAACGCGTCGGGGTATATAAGCTTTTTCTTACCATAGAAAAAGCTAGTTGTTTCATTCCAATATAATTCTTCTTTTCCATATTTCTCTTTTCTCTCTCAATTCTCTCTCCTCTTTCTCTCTCTAAAC